>JAMPIV010004932.1:0-29662 GCA_024509875.1 Oreohelix idahoensis
TAGTGTCAATTAGGAGGGGTACATAGTGTTGAGCACTTTTGGCCACAGTGGGCTTAACTTTCGTGATGGCGGCAGGCAAGGACTCCTCTGCTCGACTATTCACTGTTTCTGAAGACACCTCACTGGTTACTATAGGGACCCAAGAGTATGCTGTCAGCCTCTGGATTCAGCAAACGCTCAGACCAGGTGCGGCTTCAATAACTAGGACCACAGTCCCAAAATTCAAGGAAATAAACACAGATACGTTGACTAGCAATGAATGTAGGCACAAATACTGGCACAAATTCCCATCTGCTTATGTTCCAGGCTTTTATTTAGCAAAAATATGAGCTGGCTTCAACGCACTGTTGCTTTATCAAGCTTATTTGAACTAGTGGTCTCGAACTAACGCTATCAATTAACTATATTAACAGACCTAACCAATCAGGCCATTTCTACCCCATCGTTTGAAAAAAAGTACTCTTACTTCCGTCACCCTTGACAACAAAAGATAGCATTTATAGTCCGACTAATCGTGTTTAGCCTTACATATCATTCCATCCAATCAATTCAAATGTAACTTGTGGCCTATTTCCGTACAATGGTGGTTTAAAATTCTGCCACTGAGCGACTCCGAGTTTTTAGGTTGTCTGACACCCTCATTATTTTCTTTTGCCTATAATTTATTAATTCCTGGACCATTTGCGTAACACTTAACATATTCTGTGTCAGCAAGCCCTAAGGAATCCAAATATCTCAATCTAAGGGAGCTAGGTGGCTGCGTTCAAAATGTGCATTTTCTACCACCTCCTGTTCACTTCAATCCCCATGTGGTGTCTGGGTACTGTCATGTTTTCAAACGTAAATCCATCTAATGTCATCTTTCCTAATAAGCGTTTTCCAGGTTTTTTAAAACCTAACTCTGGGAAGGGTAGTGTTTTTATCACTGTCCGTCTGAAAAAAAGTTATTGCATGTGGCCTTACACGCGTGATAGTAGTAATTGTATATCGCGTTACGCTTGTTGGGGGTGGCATTAATAGCGAAACGCGTGTTTAGTGTTGCATGCGTTCCTGATTTTCAGCCCTCCCTTCTTTCCATCCTACATCCATCTGTCCATTCGTAGTGTAATTAATTTAGGTCATACGCAGTGTGCCTCTCAATGTTTTTTCTTAGAAATGCAATACCCGTTTTAATGTGTTGTGGAAACGCTTGTATTATGCAGTGGCTTATATTTAACGTGGAAACGTTACAATTTGCAGACGAAGCATAAAACAAAGGGGATTTCGAGTACTGTCATTGTGACAGCACTGTTCTTTACCATTCTTCTTCCTTTTATAGAATTTATTTGTTAGGCTTTACATTTACTTTTTAATTTATATATGTGGATTCGAATTTCTCACGACAATGTGGATACATTTATTTTAAAATTTAAATTTGCTTGACGCAGTATTCTAAAAATACTCTAAATCTCGTTAGATTTTCATTCAAATTTAACACACACACAGTAGATGATGCTTACTTCAAATATTGATCCACATGGAACATTCGTCGATATATATATATATATATATATATATATATATATATATATATATATATATATATATATATATATATATATAGATACAGCTCCTATGCACTTTGAATCCGCGTGGCAAAATCAATACCATTAAAATTACATAGTTTAAAAAAAAAACGGAAGTGCTACATAAAACTGGGTTTTTTTTTTCTATTATCCCTTAAATTAAAAGTGTGTAGTTAGACATATTTAATTATCTTGTAAAATATGCAAACGTATGGTTATTAATTACAAACATAAAATAATAGTTTTAACATTTGTGTTATGTCCCTTGGTTTCTTTTAAATTTCTCGTTCCTTTGATTATGACCCCTGAAAAAATGAAAGGCATGTTTACAATAATCGGAAAACGTTAAATAATCATCCTGTCATAATTACAATATTAAATTATGAAATAACCCCACGGCGTTACCCCACTGTACCTAAAGAGAAAATCTGCCAAAATTCATTAAGTAATAATAAGGCATGCGGATTTGTATTAAGAACATGAAACAACGTGACACTGCCTTATATATATATAGATTAAAAACACAGCCAATAAATAGATATACAACAAATATCAAAAGACAGCATTACTGTATACACAGATTGATCCAAGGGAGAGGATGGCAAATTGGGGATAGGAATATATTTTACAATATGGAAAATGGCTAACGAGTATTGTATCACGGAAAATACATCAATTTTCACTGCAGAGATCGTGGCAATACTAAAGGCAGTAGTTATCTTCCCTAATAACTCTTCCAAGAAACTAACAATTTAACGGACTCTCTTTCAATAATTCAAGCACTTAGAAACATACTAGAATGCTGTAGACCTGATTTAGCAGAGGAGATATTTCTGGCTACTACATACTTATATTCCAGAGGATGTTCAGTCTTAATCGCTTGGATTCCTTCACATGTTGGCATAGAGAGAAATGAGACAGCCGATAAAGAAGTCAAGAAAGGCAAATCTGATAAAAATCTAATAAATGAAGGGATGAGTAAATCAGAGATTAAGAGCTTAATTAAAGATTTAATAACAGATGAATGGAGAGTAGTGGGATAAAAATCTGAAAGGAAGACATGCATATAAGATGTTCAAGGCTCCAACAAGAAAATGTCAGATATCTAGGGAATTGAAAATTCCCAGTAATAAGAAACTTCTCACAGCTGATAAAAGGCTATTTCAGAATAGAAGAACCTTACTGTGCAGGATGTCTACAAGACAATAATAAAGAGCATTTCTTGTTAAAATGTTAAGAGTTAATGTTGCAAGTGGATTTTATGGAAGGGAAGTAATCTTTAGAATGTTTTGGACAAGTTAAATTTCGAGTTGCAACGCTTGATTAAGCGGATACTTGTTTGACTTTAGGATAGAATTATCCTTTCCTATTTTTCGAGTGTCAGAGTACAGAAAAGCGTGTGAACGCTGTTTAATCTCAAATGTTGAGATGTATTTATTATGTACTGTTTTGAGCCATGTGAATAGCTCGCAGCTAGGCTGCATGTATTATTGAGAGCGGTGTTCAAAACAGCCGAGTCTCGTGACGGGGTTTTTTGGCGGGACTAGGGTGTGTGATTTAAGAGAGTTGTGTTTTGGGCGTGGACCGTGTAGGTCGAGTCCCAGTGGTTTTTGGATAGTGTATGCCTACGTAGGGCTTAAGAAAATGTCGACTTATATATTTCGCTGTATGTACAGCCTATGTGATAAACTGCAGTAAAGATTTATTAGGTTATATTGAAGATTATTATAGTTGCCGTGTGATGCAGGCTTTATTGTGTAATGGAGTACTGTTTAGGCCATATGAAGATTATTATAGCTGCCGTGTGAGCAGGCTTTATTGAGTAATGGAGTACTGTTTAGGCCATATGAAGATTATTATAGCTGCCGTGTGATGCAGGCTTTATTGTGTGATGGAGTACTGTTTAGGCCATATGAAGATTATTATAGCTGCCGTGTGAGCAGGCTTTATTGTGTAATGGAGTACTGTTTAGGCCATATGAAGATTATTATAGCTGCCGTGTGATGCAGGCTTTATTGTGTAATGGAGTACTGTTTAGGCCTTATGAAGATTATTATAGCTGCCGTGTAAGCAGGCTTTATTGTGTAATGGAGTATTGTTTAGGCCTTATGACGATTATTATAGCTGCCGTGTGAGCAGGCTTTGTTGAGTAGTGTGGAGATTTATGAAGCTGTGAGGAAGCTATTATAAGGCCAGGATGTGGACAGGCCGTACTATGTATTAATTGTAGTGTGGAGATTTATTATACGATGTAACTGTGTTCGTCTATGTCTACGTGATGATGTGCTGTGACTTAAGCTAATAAACTATTAGTAAATATCATCAGTCGTTCCATACTCGATGACTCCCGTGTGCCCACCTGTTGTGTGAACGACTTTGCCAGCACACAATCACACTCACTTTACCTATCTCAAACGCGAGTTATTATCAGTTATGAACAAATGAGAATACCAATATTACATTATTTGCAGGCATCAAATTTACCTATAACTATAGAAGAGGTGTTAAGAATAGACAGACTTAGGGAACTGCATAATATAGTCAAACATTATTTAACAACAAAAAAAGTTAATATATAGTAATTGGGAAGGTGAAGGTCTTATGATGTTCTTACAATACATATGACTTTTAACAGGTGAAAGTCAATTAAATATCTGTTAAAGTCAGTTATATAACTGGAACCACCAGGCCTTTGCACCCTTCCCCCTTAATATGTTTCTTGTTTGGAGTTTCTGTTTGATGTTGTTCAGTTTTATCTCGTTTTTGTTTGTTTCGGTTTTTTTTAACATACAAGCATAATTGGTAATTGTGATTTGCTCTATTTACAATGATTTGACAGGTATGATGCCGTTCCCATATCGGCAGTTGTTCATATTATTTGGAATTGAAAACAATATATATCCTAATTATAACCCATCAGAGGTTGAACGGATATTTTTCATCATTAAATTTAAAAAGTTTTTAAAAGTTGTCGGTTTTTTTTTTAAATGAGTGGTTTCTTTTTCTTAAAATGGTGTGTTAGTTTTTATTTATTAATTATTACAGCGTTTTTGCTATTATTTTTTTCATTTATTTCTTTTTAAATAGTATTACAATTGTCATTATTACTACAAATATTGTCACTGTTGTACGTAGATAGGGACTTGGGTATCATTAACCAGTGTACATGAGGTATGGTACCACCAGGATAGAAGAATTTCAGGCACCTCGAATCTTATTATCGGAGTTGGGGATATCCAGATGCTGGGATTTAAAGGCACCCAGCACCCGATGTGTGACCAGGGAAACAGCAGGTTGTGCAGAGACTGTAATGTTCACCCAGAGCGCCGTCCAGATCATATCGTTTACTTTGTACTCGGTATCGGAGTTTAATGTTCCGTGCCGGAGCATTTTAACTTTATTGAATACGCCGATCAAGCACATAATTCCAAGCAGACTGCATCAAAATAGGTGTCCATCGCCGGTCGAGGTCGTTTGTGCATCAAATGGTCATGATACTTACTTTCTTGTAAACTCCGATACCAAGTACAAAGTAAACGAAAGTCTTAGACGGCGCTCTGGGTGAACATTACCGACTTGACCCATGTGTCAGTGCCACAGCTCCATACGGTGCTTGTAATGTCGATCCTGTCGACACGAATTGACTATTCTTTGCTTTATTCTTCCATATTTTTGCCATTCCTTGTAATTTTTTAGATTGATTTGAGAAATCAATCCTTAAATTCCCTACTTTGCCGTTTTTCTCAATTTCTTTCCCATACATGGGATTCTTGAATGACTGCACAGGCACTATACTCTTATGTGTTTTTATCTTTTTTATTTTTTGCCTTTTTCTATTTTTCTTCATTTAGCCTTCTGGTGGATCCTGCTGCTGTGTAACGATAGGCAAGCTATTGGACCTGTAAAGCTCTGGGACCAACCCTCATAATTTCCAGCTGATAGTTGTATGTTTAACTTTATATATTTTTCTTTGTTTTGTGTATATGCTGTTTTAAAATCGATTGGACTTCCCCTGGGGCAACTACAATAAACACCCTATCTCTTGTAATATCCATATTGTGATCTCTAAAGTGTATGTTCCGTTCATGACTATGTTGATTGTATTTTTTTTTTTTTTTACAGTGTATGAGGTAGTGATCAATGTCGTTTTCTTCCTGGCATTCATGGCAGTGCGGTTCCTCTATCATAAAGTATGTTGTACCTAGTCGGAGACGCCACAACTTTCTGTTCCAGGGTACCTTTTGTTCTTCTTTGACTTGGCACGTCCTTGTTGGGTCTTTAAAAAGTTTGAACGCGTGTCTACCTTCACTACTTTCCTTCCATGTTGTCTTCCATTCCTCGTTGATAGTTTGCTTCACGTGACTCTGACATTATAAGCCTTGCTCTTACATTATTTTTACTTATTGTTTCATGTTTAGCAGTCTGGTCTGCTAACTCGTTTCCAACTATACCTATGTGTACTGGAACCCACACTAGCTTCACACTGCAGCCTATGGCAACTAATGATGTATTGATTGAAAGAATTTCTTCGTTGATGTCTGGTCGGCTGCATTTACGTTAGTGTTCGAGTGCTTGTAATGACGATAGTGAATCTGTAAATATTATAACTACGGTACCTCTGTCTGCAATTATTTCTAAGCTTTTTAATATTTTTACCATTTCCGCTGTAAAAATTGAAGCACCTTCAGTTACACTATAACTCTTTTTTTATTCCCCATTGTGGTATTACTATCCCTGCACCTAACTGCCCGCTATCGCCCTTGGATCCATCAGTGTAAACAGCCAAGCTTTTTTTTTGTAAGTTGATTTATGAACATTCTTATTACTGTCTTGGCTTCTATGTCTTCTGTGTGTGGTTTTTCATGTTCAGTAAGTGCGTTATCTATAACTAGTGCTTTTAATTTCCAGGGTGGTATAATATTTCTATATTTATCACTATTACTAATTGTGTTTGATAGTACTGTGTTAGATCTTCAGTAGTCCTCCACCCCGTTGGGTATATACATGGATCCAAAGGAACTTGATTCGTTTCGAATGTGCTGGGTGCGCCATTTCTTGTGTTAATTTGCTCCAATATTAAACCTTCGTTTTTCCCGTCTTATTACATTTATAACACATGGAAACAAAAAGCAGGAAAACATCTGAAGAGAAAAAAAAATAGAGAAGTATTTAAAACAAAAAAAAAAAACAATCAAAGAAAGCTCGAAAACTGCATGAGAATAAAGTGAGAATTTTAACAGAGTGGGCACACGCCTTGAAGTGATCCACGTGCAGATGTGTGATTGACAGTCAGCCACTAGGAGAAGTCAACTTAATGATTTACAGAAAAAAAAAACTAAGAAAATTAAGAATCCCACGAAGAAAGACCAAGACAAGGGGGTCTTCTACATACGATGTCACGCAACTTTTGCCATTAAATTCTTTTGATTCTTTCCCCTCTTTATCACATTTCGTCACAAAAACCGGGACTGCCCTCTTAGGTGACGTCACAAATCTCTTAACACCCTTCTCTTCTCTCCCCCCCCCCCCCCTTTTCCCGCCATATTTTCCATTTACCTCAGTGTTTTTTTTTTTGTGTTTTTTTTAAATACTGACAAGAAAGGATGTAATCGAATGTAAATTAGTTAGCTAGTGCAGAAATAATAACAATCTTTTAAGTAAAATTGTGTTGAATTAATCAGTCTTTTACATTCACATAAAGGCTACTACATTTATTTATTTTTAATTTCGCTTATTTTGGCTTAATTTAATTTTTTAAAAATAAGCAATAAATTAAATGTAAAGTAAAGACATCAGTAACTTCAGTTGTTACTGATTGTGACATGAAAATTGAGCACCTTGATCGATCCACTTTATTCTCATCGGCACCCCTCATTCTTTTTTAACCAAATCGCTCAAACGTGGTTTCCCACAGGCTTCCTAATAAAGCATGCAAGTTAAATTACGCGTAAGCCAGGCCTTTCGCTAATCGGGCTTGTTTCTATTTTAGAAACGCCTATTTTCTTTTTCTCTATGTCTTACAGACACTAGGAATGTTTACAAACAGACATATTAGCTAGTCCAGAGCCGTTAACTGTATTAACACGCGAACGATTGGGCAATCGCTGAAATAGGGACAGATCAGAGAATGAGTCGTCTAATGCTAAAATCAAGGGCGTTAAGTCAAAAGACGTACTTTCAGTAAATACATTGGTCAGGGGGAATTAATCTGAGGAAAGGGGAGATAATCACAATTTACCCCCCCCCCCCTCCGTTTGTTCGGAACTTAATTAGCTACAGTGAGAGACGCCAGATCAAAAGCAAGTCCGTTCGCTAGCGAAGAGTCTGCGGTCGGCATAAGCGTGAAAAATAGCTTTCATTAAGAAATCGACCGCAGATTCCCCTAATAAACGGGCAGAGGCGATAAATCTCGCATGTAGCTAACGATTTTACCCATTTAATATATATACCCATCTCTTAAAATTTCAGTTATCAGTCTGCCTCAGGAAGTGTTGATATTCTAGCTCGGCATCTTGGAGTTTTTTTTTATAGAGAATTACTTAGATTCGTGGAGAGTTCATTTTCCTGTGGTGCGGTAAATATATATCTTTAGAACTTTGAGTGATTTAATCATTAAAGTTTTTCATTATATTTCACTGGAATTCTGTGTTAAGTTGAGTAACGTATTAAATAAACTTATAGCTAAATTTTCTCCAGCCGTAAACGTAATTTAATTTCTTCTTATTCCCCAGTAAGAGAGGCTTAAATAATTATAAGACGCTAGGCGATTGATAATTGTCGAGATACCATTTATTTTTATTTTTCATCATGTGTAAATTTTAAGTGACTAGTGTTCATATCTAGTGTTAAAAGCGATGAGATTAGCTAGACACTTGTGGAGTTAAATTTAATTTAATAACGCGTGTGTTAGGATATGATTATAGTATGATTACATGTTTATCTATTTTTACATATAGGCTGGTCATACCCTTGCGATCCAGCGGGGTTTATGGTCTTATGTCTTATGGCATTACGGTCTTATGTTCCTAAACATCCAGACATTGTTTGTGAAATCTGATTTTTGTGACCCTGTGCGGTCCACCTTCTCCATCCATGAGAGTGGTTAAATAACCAGAACACTACAATTTAAAAGTTAAATGATAACTGGAACGGAACTATACCACAGGATTTTTCAATCTAGATACATATAAATATTACTGGCCTGATGTGTGTGACGTACGTCTAGTTTGACAAGTGAATTTTCCCTGATATGATGGATGATTTAAAGGGACCTTTAGCTTTTCATAACATTAGAACCCCTGAACATTTGTTGTAACCTTTCGTTTCGCCAGAGTGAACCGACCGGGACTCATTTAGTATGCGGCACGAGATCAAAGAGACAGACTGGGGGATTTCAGGGGAGACTATCGGCGCTATCAAAGACAGTAGTGGTCCCTGAAACGATTTCGCATCTCGGTGTTAAGCACGGAACCGATCGCAGCCAGAGCGAACGGGGAAAGCTGACGCAAGCAGCGAACGAAGATACGAGAGGCCAGGGGCGGCTTCTCTCTTTGGATTTGGCGGTCAGACCCCCCAAAGTCATGAGATCAAAAAAGCTGTCAAAGTTCTCATCTCCCACTCATCTTGCATTCCAGTTGTAGATATACAGATCACTTAGAAATACACTTCATCATTCGCTGGCCAGAACTTGATAGAAGCACTAGCGATATTGGAAATCTTGCTAGATCATCCCATGGATTTTATACATATTTGCAGTGAATTCTATTCTGTGCAAAGCGGTAATATATATATTGTGTAAAGTTATCAGTGGTCGAGTTCATTCATTATATTTCATTGGATTGTGTGTTAATTTAAATCTATTAAATTAAACCATCTCAATAGTTCCAGGTGTAAATATAATGATCTATCTATTATATTATTTCAAAAGATAATAGATGCTTAAATTAACTTTTAAAGTCGCGAAGAAATTTATAATTAATAAATTCAGTTAAGTCCTAGTTTTATAGATGTGTGTTTTTAACCACTAGAATTCGCGCAGTGTTTATTAAATACATAATTAAATACTCGAGTGTATTAAAGGCTTAACGGGAAATTTATCGCGCGCTTAGAAGATTATTTGTTTTAAAGTATGATTATGTTGTTATGGGTTTTCTATCTTTTTCTCTAGATTGATCACCTTTTGCAATCCCAGCAATAACGAAATCTTTCAGAGTTTCCATACTCGGTTCTTAAACTTCCAGACAGTTTGATGAGACATTTTTTTAAAGTAAATGTTGTGGTGGTCCGGTACGGCCTGGCTAGCATAATTACATGAAGGAAAGCCTACCCAAGATCATTTGATTATTATCATCAAATTAAATCTGTAAGATAAACTGGAAGATGAACAGTGCCAGTAGCGATAGTTTATATACTGCTCTATTGTGAGAGATTACCGATTTACCTGACTGTGACCGAGCAGAGTTTTTCCTCACTGGATTAAAAAAAAAAACTTTACCGGTCAGCTGCTGTCATCACGCAGTGAAGGAATATTGCCATCACCTCATTTTCACCCCTGTGTTGAATTGTGTCAGTGCCATCCCATAGACTCGTTCTTTATAATAAAACACAAGAACTCTTAGAACTTCAAGTCCGGCGATAAGCGGGAATATTTGCTCTCAGTGAATCCTCGCATTATCTGGGGCGGGACATAGAAGGACTAGACAGTTGTCATACGTCAAGAGTTAATTATTGTGTTTATCATTCTAAGGGATTGTCTGATGCTGCAACTCGGTAAGTGTGTGGTGTATATGAGTGTGGATCCGCACAGAATGTATGAATGACAGGAAATTAATTCTTTTGTGTAACCATTTTGTTAACTTGCTTACCTGGTAATATATATCTTTTCTGTATACCCTACATTGTTCCTTTAAGTGGGATAGTTGATAATTTGTTAACTATGTTTAAAACCCCCTCCTTTTCATTTGCTTAGTAAAGGGAAGAACAATTGGGAAGAACAGGATTTCTTTCTACCACCTATACCTAATTTGGTAACACCTCTTTTCAGAGTAATTAACTTTACTGTTAGGTTAACTTACCTACGTTCCTGATAACTATCTATCTTGAGACTGGGTTTATCTTTGTCTGATACAAGCGGGAAGGGCTTAGTCGATACCAATCTTCTTCACCCCCTCCCTACCTTGATATTTGCATTTTTTTCTGTACTTATGATAAATTTATGTAACACTTGATATTGTTTTTTGTGATTTGATCTTTACGGTAAATAAACATCATAAACTTAAATCGGACTGTGTTGGAATACCCAAAAGCCCAAACATTCCCTATTTGTTTAATATAGCTGTATCCACGTCGTCTGAGTGCTTGAAGCAACAAATCGGTGTGAGCGCAGACGTGTGTCTGGAAAACTGGCAAATAATTGTTTGACCAGGAGAGTGGAAGAGAAGATTGAGAGAAACGATTTGTCGTAAATACGTCTATCTTTACTCTCCTCCAGCACTCTGTGGAGCATCATATTTAATCTATACATTTCTATCACTGAGTTTTCATCATCATTCTACACTCTAAGCCGGACTACTATTTCTAGACTCTTTTCTCTCAAAATAAATTTACGACAATGTGGCAGAACTTACAGCACTATTTGTTCTAAAATATTTGACAGTAAAGTTTTCTTACCACGGAATTATACTCTAGAGAATTCACGGGTCATACTCGGCTATTTCCCTCCGAGAACAGACTAGGAGTAACATTCTGTTTTTACACATTTCATTACGACAGAGAGAGAGAGAGTCCCAGCCATTGGAGGCTAGACCACACCGGAACAATATATTAACTTATAAATTTCCAGGACAGTGCTACCACATAGAAAAAAAAAACTTATTCCAAACCAATACCTGCAGTAAGGAGAGGAATATCCAGGAAAAAATCAAAGCATCAATTCAGCGGCTCCCGGAAAATAGCAGTCAGCATAACCGGAGAGTCTGGGGCTGAACTTGACCAATAATATGACTCTGAATAGTCGTAATAACTGTTTTATTTAAATTCCTTGGAATGTATGCAGCGTCGACAGTGGGGTAAGCAAATCTGAAAGTGGGCCACTCTATGTATGTAGTGAGTGAACGGAACGAAAGAACTTATTTCTTAAGTTACTACTAATATACCATCTTTTTTTTTTTATCTTTCACTAATCTGAGTGTTCACGGGATAGGTTAAATTAATGACTTATTCTTTACCCGTCCTGACTACTCCCTACTCCCATTGTTAATTATTTTGATCTTTTGGGTAAATTACCTCTGTTGGGATCTTTCCTAGTTTCCCTATACAAGAGGGAGGGCCTATTAGATTTATATTTTCATTTCTCTTATGTAAACCAAAATTTATTGATGTAATGCTTTTCTTGGTGTTGTGATATTTCTAGTGAAAAAATAAATTAATTAAACCTAAAGCTATAGTGTTGGTCAAAATCCCTGCCCTTATATGTGATCCATAGTGTGATACTCTACTGTAATTTTTTTTTTTTAATATGGCCCATGTCTTTTCTCCTTGCAATATTTACACTATTTTTAGGAGGGATTACAGGTAATCAACCCTATGTTTCTTCTCCTTCTATTATTTACGTTTTTTTCAGAGAGGGATTTCGATGGAGTTTTATCTTATCTGCATTATATTTCTTCTCCATGAATAGTAGGTGGTGTTTAGTGTTGTTATGTAGGGAATTGTTGCAGTTTTATTCTAGAGGCATGACTGTAGAGCCTAGTTCAGAATTTCACCAGGTTTTTTCTCCTTGAAGTTATTGCGTGCATATAGACGTATTTTCGGGAGTTAAACTATTTTCGGCCATTTTTGCTTCATTTAGCAGTAGAGGGCTGAGCTTAATTCCCGATCCTTTGTTTAAATGGGGGATGGGGGTAGTGATTGTTACCCACGTACGTAATACTGGCAAGCAGTAACAGTGTGAGTAAGAGTTGTTTACACTTTTGATTGGCCGAGATCAAACTGCATTGAAATACTCCGCGATCATTGGGCTTAAAACAAAGCCGCGCATATGACGTCAAGAGGTCAGCGTGCTGGTCTAGGATTATATATAGGCTCGTATTTCATAGTCTCGTTCCCTTTGATGAAATTGCCAGCCGCGTACCATAGTCAAGTCGATTGCCTTAAGTGGGAAAATTCGAGTTTGGTAAGCATGAGTTATTAGCGTGGTACTTTATTGAGTTTAAGTGAGTCCTAGCCCGATCAGTAAGTTTCTTTTGAGAAAGGTAATTTTTAATTTAATTCTTATCGCCAGAGCCTTCAGTACTATCTTAAGTGATAAACTGGAATCATAGAGATCCATATAATTCCTTCTTGAAGGAATGGCAGTATCTAGGATGGTTTGAGAGTTGAGATATTACGGGCGTGCTTTGTATTATTTCAAAGTAGGTCTGTAGAGAAACCTGCCTCTTTGATTTATGTTATTTACAGAATACCCGGGAGCGTGTGTACTTTGTATTTTTATTGAGGGTTTATTCTGTAGTTATATATATATATATATATATATATATATGTATATATATATGTATATATATATATATATATATATATATATATATATATATATATATATATATATATATATATATATATATATATATATATATATATATATATATATATATATATATATATATATATATATATATATATATAATTATTCGGGAGAGCGTGTATTGTATTTCATTGTAAGCACGTGGGTGCTGTGAATTAATGAATATTAGGCGGGAGCACGTGGTTGTAACTTCGGGTTTTAATTTATACCTGGGTTGGGGTATAACCTTTGGCAGTATGTATATGCTAGCATATAAAATGGTTATACGTTATTGGTTGTGCATTGTTGTTCTCTGTACTCAGAAGACGTGAGATGTAATTTTAAGGGAATTATGTTTGTATTTCATTTTGATGTGATTATTTTTTACTAGAACGGGAATTTAATGATTCCTAGAGAGGACTATTGTATTCGTGTTGATCATGGACGCATGTAGGGTCAGTGTAGAAGTGGGCCAAAGTATTTTGGACAGGTAGATTGATCTTCAGTGAAAAACTGTTGTGACTCGTAGTTAGTCATGCAGAACAAAGAATATCGGGGTCAGCCGATTTTTATTTTGGAATCGGGTAAAGAGAGGGAGTTAAGTGGGGGAGAGCTGATTTTGGGCATGATTAATTGGTATGGTGGTACATAACGGGAATAGAGCAGGGGAGTTAAGTGTTAAAGACTTGGGTGTTAAATGTTAAAGTAAGGGAGTTATTTGTTATATAGGAATATATTATTGATGTGTTGTTCAGCTGTGCATTTTTCTATTGTCTACAGCGGGTAGCGGCACAGTGAGATAGAGCAAAATTTGGCCCCACAAATTTCCCCAATGCAAAGGTTGGCATCTCAGCCAAATCAGAGTTTTGAGATCTTGCCAGAGGCGGACGAAGAATAGAAAATACGTTTTCCCAAGGCAGGGGAAGACATTTCGCCAGTGGAATAGGATTTGTTGGATAAATCCTGAGCTCTGATGCTCGATCTTGTTACACACGCAAATTGGCATGCTGCCAGCGTTGTCGTAATTATTTCGCTTCGTCCCGGTCATAATAAAACCGAAGGCCCTGAACCCAGAGAGGGGAACCGGGCAGGTAAATCCAGAGTGATAGTGGTGAAGCCAGCTACAGTTTCCAGTCCAGAATCCAGTGGGTTCTTTTTTATACCTTAGTCGTCAATCTCAGAATTTGTGGAAAGCTACAGGGTTAAAATCCTCTCTACAGGTGGTAGACCAGAAGGACAGAACTGAGACAGAGTTTTGTATAGATCATAGCAGAGGACAGCTGCTGAAGTTTAGAGGAAGTTAGTGTGTAGCAGTGTTCAGGAGATTTCAGGATAGGCTGTGTAGAAACGACGTCTGTGCAGAGATCGTGTAGACAATTCGTAGTAGTTTTAGCTGACTGTGGAATTAGAAGTAACATTAGAATTTAGAATACCTACTTGGAGTGAAGGCTCGAAATCCGAGACCCCACCAAGTTCAGTGTGGGTTGTGTGTAATCTTAACTTCTTTTCCCATACAGGTAGCAATTGTGGGGGAAGGGTTTGGTTGATGTAAAATCATTGTAACTGTACTTGATTTGTTTTCCAGGTGTGCACACACGCATTTTATTTCTTTGACATGTATTTGAATTTTCTATGTGTAAATAATACTTGTACATTATAGTCTGGATAAGTCACTTTTGTTTACGTACAGTAGCTATACGTTGTCTGTATCGTGGTGTATGTGATTTATATAACCTTATCCACTTAGGGTAGTTAGAGGTAGTTGGAGCTATAGCAATCTGATATGTCCGGAGTGGCGAGGAAGAGTCAATCTTGGTTCTCAACCTCGAGCCAATATATTCAACTTTTCGCATTTCACTATCATTTTCATCAAAATCTATCTTTTCCAGTCTTTCTTTCCCCTAGTGTCTTGTCACTAAACGTAGACAGCCTCTAGTCTAAAATCCACTTCGTGACACATAGTTTATCTGTTTTCACGCCTGTACGTATCTCTGTCACAAAATTGTGTGTACGTGAGGGTAATGTAATTTGAATTTGTACCAAGTGAGAAAGTGCGTCTACTTTTAAATAGAGTCGTAAAAGATAGGCTGGATTAGAGCAGTTTACTCAATCCAAGACTGTTCTTTCTCTTACACCATTTCTCCTCGTGAAACAGGAACTATTTCTTACACCTTCCTCTCACATAGCTATCACTATCACCTCTGCTAGTACGGGACCATAAATATCTCAGTCCTATCTTCTCAAAATTTACGACACTGATGTTAAAGTGTCATAAAATAATGTTAAATTTGAGAGAAATCAACAAAAATTAATGGGTTGTTATCAATAAATTATTTCTCTTCGTTATCATTATCCTGCAGCAAATAACGATGCTCTTCCATTGAAACAACTAAAAATCCACGCTTCCTGATCAAAATCGTTTTAAACAGAAATGTACAATAAAAAAATAAAAAATACATTTTAAACAGTTATAACAATTATCCGATATTTCCGCTGAAATTATAATATAAAGATAAGTCATCCACAAGGAAGTTGTTACTATTGTGGATAAAAGAGGCTATAGGATTGAGATTACAAAATCTATTTTGTTCTAACGTCATTTATGAAAGAAGCGAGCCTCACTTGTATTTTTTGTGTGACATCATATTTTTGTCAACCCACCGACCGAATCGTCACACTTCGTCACAAAATTTTAGATCCCCCCTTCCCCGGACTGCGTGAGGTCATATGTAAACGACCCCAATGATGATGACCCATCATTATCATTTTTATGAAAGATAATCAAAGATGACGAAAAAGCTGATAATGGGAAAGATGCTCAGCTCTACATGGGGCACTAAAAGCATTATTATTTCTGAACGCCTTGCTGTTCGGAAAATTGGCAGAAGATCTACTCGAGGTATTTCCTAATTGGTTGTATTACACAAATAACAACACTATAAAAAATAAAAAAGCTCTTGTGAATGACGCGGACATGTTTGAAATATTAGCATGGGTAATCAGGGGCAGATTCATAGATGTTTACAGTATGTCATCGAGCAGGGCTTGGCCGCCTGGGAGGGAGAGAAGAGCCCTTTAGAAGGTGAAAAAAAAATATTGTCCATGTATCACCGTCGAGCGTCCGACTGGGAGTTTGGTTAGAGCGCTGGCCTCTGTCAGCAAAAGTATGGGGTTCGAAATACAGTCGCGTGACGCTCCAGTGTACTCAGTATAATGAAAAAGACAAAAACACAAATAGTGATACGTCTTACTGGGAGAAAGGACAAGAAAAAAAAACCTACGTTGCGGACACAAGGTCTTCGTCAGGGACAGACAAACAAAAAACACTAGGGAAAGAAAGTGAGAATTAAGTGCAGAACATAAAACTAGCTTGCGTTGAAAGTATCCACTTCCGGTTTCCGGTTCAGTGGCCCACGTGTTATTTCCAACATGTGACACACATATCAGAGAGTGTTTTCTCTTATTTTTATAGTTTTATGTTCTCTACTTAATTCTCACTTTCTTTCTCTTCTGTTTTTTTTTTTATGGACACCCTGTATTAATTCATGCTTAAATTCACAACTTCGAATTTACTGTAGTTTAGGTCATATTCACCGAGCTATTGCCATTTTACAGTACTTTTGGTCATATTCACTGAGCTACTGGAATTTTACGGTACTTTAGGTCACATTTACTGAGTCTATGTAAAAAAGGTAAATGTAAAGGAGCCCGTTACACGCCCATTGAGGCATATTGGGAATATGGTGTTAGGTCTATATTATCTTGACCGTCGGCACACGAGGGGTGATGTGGTCGGCATCACGCCGGCCGCCTTAACCTTCCCAGAGTTGCCCTGGTACCCATTTGGGGCTGGGTCGACCCAGGAGCCGTTTGTGGCCTAAAAAATTCCCGCCTCATCTGGGGATCGAACCATAGACCACTGCGCTAGGAAGCCAGTGCACCAACTGTCGTGGTTGAGTTAGAGTGTAGAGTATTTGTCGAGTTGGACAATAGTAGTGAAATCGACAAGGGATAGTGGACTGACAGAGTTATAGATTACACACACAGAAAGACGTAAATAGGAGATGGACTTGAGACAACCTGGAAGAAGATTTATCAAAATGATCTCTCTCTCCAAGCCTCAACTCACTTTTACTGTCTAAGCACCTCCTGCTCTCACTCTTTTCTCTTATCAAACATAGAGATTATAGTAAAGAGCTAAAACAAGTTAATTATGGATGGAAGGGTCGTGAACAGCGCATTAATAAATGTGTAAACTTTATTAAAGAAGAAAAGCATGGAAAATAATGCATATTGGGACCAAATGTGCCAGCTCCAGAAAAGTGTCTTACATGTAGATCCTTCAAGGTGAGGGAATAAGCCTACAAAACTTTCCTTGTTTGGTGCTAAACGTTGGTGACCTCTAATTGCGTGAGGGGCTGGAAGACGCTGTTTATCTTCTGCTGACCAAATAAACAAACTAAGCGACAGCCTGTCCGCTTTCGTGGGACCAAAGGTGCTAGCTCCAGAAAAGTGTCTTACATGTAGATCCTTCAAGGTGAGGGAATAAGCCTACAAAACTTTCCTTGTTGGTGCTAAACGTTGGTGACCTCTAATTGCGTGAGGGGGCTGGAAGACGCTGTTTATCTTCTGCTGACCAAATAAACAAACTGAGCGACAGCCTGTCCGCTTTCATGGGACCAAAGGTGCTAGCTCCAGAAAAGTGTCTTACATGTAGATCCTTCAAGGTGAGGGAATAAGCCTGCAAAACCTTCCTTGTTGGTGCTAAACGTTGGTGACCTCTAATTGCGCGAGGGGTTGGAAGACGCTGTTTATCTTCTGCTGACCAAATAAACAAACTGAGCGACAGCCTGTCCGCTTTCGTGGGACCAAAGGTGCTAGCTCCAGAAAAGTGTCTTACAAGTAGATCCTTCAAGGTGAGGGAATAAGCCTACAAAACTTTCCTTGATAGTGCTAAACGTTGGTGACCTCTAATTGCGTGAGGGGGCTGGAAGACGCTCACTATCTCTCCTGAATTGAAGATCAAACTAGTTTACCGACCGTAAAAAGTTCCACTGCCGTTAGCGAGCCGGTTCTACACAGAAGCCGTCTCGCTCGTTCAACGCGATCAAAGACTTAAAGCGGCCAGAGGAATGTTTCTCTGGTCAAACGAACCACAGGTGCGTTTAGATAACATTACGTTACCGCTACGCTGACCGTTGAAGGCCAGAACGTAAACAAACCGCGGGTAGGGTTTGAAAAGGTGAAAAAATAGGGCCACGAAGGTAGGAAAGAAAATATAAAATGACAAGGAAACCAGAACATTAAGAGTATTAAAAAGAATCGGACGAGATGATAAAAAATAAATTAATAGTCACTGTGACACTAACCATGTCTATGTAAGGTATGCTTAAAAACTTGCAGAGATTATCTTACTTTTGTGATAGAAAGCATCCTCGTACCACGTCATGGGGCCGAGAAAATTTTTTTTGGGAAAGGGTACAATCTTTTATGGACACCCTGTATAAGCATATTCAGAAATATAAATTCTGGCTGAAACTGTTAAGTGCAAAACGCAGCAACATTATAGATCGTGTTTGTGCCACAGCACAAGAATCCGTCTGTTTTATTCTATTACCCTGTATCATAATGAAGTATTCACATTAAAGGCAGTCTCTCATCACTGATTACTGTATCCACATTAACGGCAGTTACTCGACGCCCCTCATCATTGATTACTGAATGCCAGTGTTTCTTAACTTGTTAGAAGGCCCGGACACCTTTATAGCATCTTAAGAATCCTCGCACCCATTTACAGCATCTTAAGAATCCTCACACCCGTTTACAGCATCTAAGGAAGACTCCCTTTACAGCATCTTAAGAAGCCTCACACCCCTCTAAAGCATCGTAAGAAGCCTCACACCCCTTTACAGCATCTTAAGAAGCCTCACACCCCTTTACAGCATCTTAAGAAGCCTCACATCCCTTTACAGCATCTTAAGAAGCGTTGTTCCCCTTTACAGCATCTAAGGAAGCGTCGTTCCCCTTTACAGCATCTTAAGAAGCCTCACACCCATTTACAGCATCTTAAGAACCTTCGCACCCTTTACAGCATCTTAAGAAACCCCTTACCCCTTTACGGCATCTAAGGAAGCCTCGTTCCCCTTTACAGCATCTTAAGAAGCTTCGCACCCTTCTAAAGCATCTTAAGAAGCCTCGCACACCTTTGCATCATCTTAAAAAACTTCGCACACCATTATCTTCTAGCTCACAAAATATGCCAAAGAAGAGAACAAAGTTTGGGAAAATGTTATTTACAAAATGTGACTAAAATTCGGTATTGAATTCACGTTGTCAATGTTTTATTTTGTACAAATACATTTGGAGTTTTGTGTATTATATAATGTTAATGATGATTCGCCTTCTAAAATAACTTAGCGTATCTCGCAACCGCTGACGGTAGATCTAGCACCCCTAGGGGGTGCATGCACCCCTAGTTAGGAAGCACTGCTGTGTGCCCATTAACAGCAGTAGCCCAGCAAGACTCATTCGTAGTTACTGAAGTAGATTGATTCACCCAGGTAACTCAGGAGCTGTTGAGATCCACGTTAATAAATCTGAGCGGTTTCAGAGTATCTTGAATTTAGAATAAGTGTAGCATGTGTGTATCTTCTTTCATCTAAAAGGATAATCTGCTTTTTTCAATTCCACCGACAGAGAGGTGGAAAAATCAAATTAAATTGTACAGAATGTTAACGTCTCTTCAAAGAAAAGATCGGGTTGCTGTCTTATGCTGTTCACGAAATTGGTGAATTTTAGTATACTAGCTTGTGTGTTTACACACTGGGAATGTGAAAAAATTAGCTTTAAACCGCGGGAACCTGCACTTTTAATTTCGGTCGTTTGAGGGTTAGCCCGACGTTTCTCTAGCTGTTGAGATCTTTCTCTCTCCCTCCCTTTCCATGTCCTAGAGATCTATTAAGATCGCCTGTAGAAGGTCATCAACGAGTTGCCTACTCCTATCTTAGGGCATTAAAAAAATGTAGAGAAAAAAATAAACAGAGATCTGCATCGATCCAGGATTAGCTAACTTCCTGAAACCAAAAATGGTTTTTTTTTTTTTTTTTTTTTTTTTTCTTAACCAGCGGCACTTGGGCTTTCAGCCCTTCGGCCCAATGACATATCATTGCGAGGCTGGGGAACCTGGGGACTTTCCTTCCAACCCGGTCAGGAGCTTCGCTCCTTCCCATCCACAGAGGGTTTATCACAGGAGCCGTTCAGGCTATTCAGTCAAATTTCCGGCCGTAAACATTTCTTCAAACGCCGACGCCCGGGTTTGAACCATGAAAACCTGGTCGCCAGTACAACGCCGAAGCCATTACACCAGCGCGGCTCCCACCAAAAATGGTTAGGGTCACTATGGTATTTCGAATTCATAAACTATAAGGAAGTGGCAAAGAAATGACTAATATTAAGACAAATACAATGTAGAATACCCAGAGGGCGTTTCTGAGAAAATTGGATAGCAATTTTGAAATGGATATGACAGGAATTGTAGCAGCGAATTTGAAAGAAATTATCTAGAGCTTTAGAAAGAAATGAGAATTTGTTTCGAAGCAAACAATAGAAAGCTTAGAAATATTCAGAGATAAAATTACTGTCCTATTATTATCTGCCCGTCAAACGCAGGCTTTAGTTTATTAAGTAACTGTTCTTTCAAAAACGCTCGTCCGTCAAACAGCGGGAATCCAACGACCGAAGTTGATAACATGTCTCTCGGCAGTGCTTCTTTTTTTTTTATTTGTTTGTTTGTTATAATAATTGTGCTCATTAATTTCTCATGTTCCGGGCTTTTAGGGGGTAGCATAGAGAGGGAGGGGAGAGAGATAGAGAGAGATGAAGAGAGAGAATACCTCATGGAAAGTAGCAAGTAAAGGGTTGATCGAAATGTCATTTCCTATTTTTAAATATCTCGCATATCCCTACTTGTATCAGTTGGAGGTAAACGAAACAAATGTAAAAGCAAGAAATGATAACTGCCATTTGAGTTATACGTTTTTAATATTTTTGTTATTTCCAGAAACAAAATAACATAACATAAAATCTAAATGGAACAATAAACGGACGTTACAAGAGGTAGTAAAAATTGTTGTACGCTATAAAATCATTTGTTGAACAGACCAAATCTCACGTTGTGCTGTAATATACTACTCGTCAAAAGTCAAGGGCCACCCTATTATTTTCAATACACTTTTATATGAGCGCATAGAATGATTAAATGAAGGAAGTTTTTAGTAAAAATGGGTGCAATATCTTCCTCTGACAGTCCTCTATGCACGTTAAGCATAAAAACAACTCACCGACAACCATGGTGATCACGTGCAATTTGGTTTGCTGACCATAAATTTACATTTTTAATCTGTTTTTTCAAACTTCCGTACAACCAAACAGGTGAAGTAATCGTGCTGATTGACATTCCACGTGCAATGGCGACTTTTCGTAAACAGATTTCACTCTTAATTTGTTTTACAATCAGCAGACTTAGGGTAGTTTCATCACTTGCAAAAACCATGCCACCGAGAAGAAGTCTTGACACCTTACAAAGAACGAGGGCTATAGCGTGGGTTGAAAGTGGTTTATCTGTCCGTAAGGCTGCTAGACGGCTTGCAGTGTCACACTCTACTATCCAAAGAATTTTGGAGAGATTTCAGGCCACAGGAAGTGTGGAGGATCGCCACCGGCCAGGTCGCCCTAGATGCACCAATAGACATGATGACCAGTACCTCTTGTTGTCCGCCCTGTGCCATCGAACAGTGACTTGTTCCACTCTAAGATGTCAGCTGAGACAAACTGTAAACGTTAATGTCAGTCAAAGCACCATTCGCAGACGTTTACATGAATTTGGACTGGCTGCTCGACGTCCTGCAGTCAGAATCCCTCTTACTCCTGCTCATCGCAGAGCCCGTGTTGCTTGGTGTCGCGAGCATATCCGATGGACAAGGCAACAATGGAGTCAAGTTCTCTTCACTGATGAATCTCGTTTACTGTGTCATTCAATGATGGCAGGATTCGAGTTTGGAGACGACCAGGAGAGCGATTTACTGATGACACAATTCGAGAGGTGGATCGTTATGGTAGGGGTTCTGTCATGGCCTGGGGAAGCTTCTACAGACACGGCAGGACCCCACTCTACATCATCCAAGGCAACTTGACCGGCCCAAGATACCAGAACGAAATCTTCAGACCAATTGTTCAGCCTGCTCTGGAGGCTATAGGTGGTAATGCCATCCTCCAAGATGATAACGCTCGACCCCATCGAGCTCGTGTGGTGAATGAGTTTATTCAGCAACATGGGATCATCAGGATGGCGTGGCCAGCTCATTCACCTGACCTTTCTCCGATTGAGCACCTCTGGGATGTCCTTGGTCGAAGATTGTCAACAAATCACCCCCTGCCAATGGATGTTGCACAGCTGACTGCATTTCTGCTTCAGGAAGGGCAAGCTGTTCCTCAGGATACTCTTCGGACCCTTGTGGACTCGATGCGTCTACGCTGTCTTGAATGCCTTGCTGCAAACGGTGGTCATACCCGATTTTGAAATGTCTATTTGTCCAATATCTATTGTGTGACTTTTGAAAAGGTGGGTGACACACTTCACAGATTCATTGCGTTTGAATGTGTGTTTCCATTTCTTTACGTGACATGTCAATTTGGTATTCAATAAATGCCGTTTTGACTGATACCAATTACGTTTATATCAGATTTGTTTTATTGTTTCAACCAAGGTTTTTCTAAGTGGCCCTTGACTTTTGACGAGTAGTATATTATTATAGCATATTATTTTACATAATAAACTGGCAGTTAATTGTCTTCATTTTGATGTTTGTTTCGTATAATATTAGTTGTATAGGAGTTAATAAATAACTGTTTAAAAATTGTAACTGACTTTTTCAATCACCATGAACATCTTTAACGGATTAGGCAGAAGCCTATTTGGTATCACCTGTCTTTACGTAAACCAGTGATTCACATCGTTGCTGGCGGCTCTGTCTTTTAAGTTGTTTACTCCTCGCGACCTTCACATAAGATAACTTCTTATTTTTCTCTTACTTTTACCGTATGTTTGAGAACCACTGACGTTGACAATGGAATACCGAATTCCTGTCATATACCATCAGCACAAGGTCTTTCCGGTCTCTGTCATCGTGTTCATGTATGTCCTTAGTTGTCTTCACCGTGTGTTTTTGGAGTCTACCTATTCTTCTCTTGTCCTGGAGATTACAGAGCAAGGACTGTCAGGTAATGCCATCAACAGTTTTCCTTAGTATGTGTCATATCCATCTCCAACGCTCTCTATTTATCTCTTGTGCCACTGGTACTTGTATGTTTCTTGTCATCAGTTCAACATTGGTGATCTTATCGTACCACTTCCATCTTTCTATTCTGCCAAAGCACACAATTATGGAAGTTTGTAACTTCATTCTTGATTGTTGGTTTTTTGTTGTTGTTACAACAATGTTATTGTTATTGCTATTGTTGATCAGAATCGACGTCATTGCATTCCAGGAAAACCCATAAGTGATCAGTCTCCCTCAGCAAATGGCGAAGAGTATGAATGCTAATTGTTCCTGTTGCACGCTGGTTGTATACACGCCGGATGCATCCTCTCATACGTCCATCTCTGCTGGTCTTATGTTTGATGCCAAATTCCAGGAATCGTAGCCTTGATGGTTCATCGATTGCAGTGTAATCCTCTAATAGGCGATCATTAATTGCCCTCAGTATGTCACTCTTATCTATATCAAATGCGCCTTCTATGGGTGCTCTTAAAGCTAGTCTGTCAGCTCTTTCATTGCCACGTACCCCAGCATGACCAGGACAGTAGATCCACACCAGTTCCTGAAGATTCGAGACTTCTATGGAGGTTTTCCATTCATGTCGGAGCCATACACTATGGACCTTCCAAAACATGGATTGTGAATATGATGCGATAACTGACCTTGTTAAAGAAGTTTCAGACAGTAACATTAAGGCTGCAGCAGCTGCCTTTACTTTCATTCTCATGCTGGAGGTTTTTATCGTGTAAGCCCTACTATGTTCAGGGACAATTCTGCACTTTACTCTCGCAAAGAAGCCCCACCCTGATTTCTTACCACGGATTGCAGACCCATCAGTGTGCACATTGGCATCATCATCCCCAGCTTGATCATTTATCAGTTAATCAATTTTCAGTTGTGGCCTCCTATTGGCCCAAGTTTTGCAATGTTTGCCTAGGCTAATGATGACTTGCTAGTAGTTCGTTCAGTTCTCATCTGGCTTTCTCTGCTCTTCCCCTTTGAATATTTGTTCATCTGTGGTCACCTGTCTAATAGTTGCCTCTGCCTGTGCCATCCATGACATCCCCCTCTTAATTCTTGCTCCTTTGATGTCAGCTATGTTCCCATGCAGAGGATGCCTTTTGTCTGTGGTTACTCGCATATAGGCTTTTGCCTGGGACATCGCATATCTGGATCTAATTGACAGTAATCCAAGCATATGCCACATCGTCACAATGAGGGATCTCACGTACAGCCCAAGACCACATGCATCCCTTCATTTTTAATGAACTCCAGTCGTTCATATTGTGATATTGTCAGCGTAAGTATTCCCAGACCTTACTCGATGACTGACATGACTAGCTGATGATACAGGAGAAACAGTGGTCTTTGCTCGAGGTGGGCTGTGGCCATTGTTATTAGGGCTGCCAGACCTCTGTTGCACTTCAGTATGATTAGATCAACATGGTACTTGCATGATAATCAGCGATTGAATGTTATTCCGGACCCAAAGATGCAGCAATAGAGAATGAAGTCAGCGACTTATAGCTTGACTGCTTGCATCAGGATCAGCGAACTAGAGCTGGTCAAGACCGTACTCCACCTCCACGTGGTGGTCCTGGAAACAGTCTGCAGCAGTGCAGTCTGGCTGAGCGAGTACGGATCGAAGAGGGAAGGCAAACCCGGTCCCAAAAAATGCCGTGCAGAAGTCGGATGTGTCGACCGAAAGGTGCAGATATCACAGCTACGGCGTAAACAGACACAACGCAACCACCGTCCTTTTCAGGGCGGACGAGGAAGAAGAGGAAGAAGAAGAAGAATGTTATTCAGAAGTATTTCAGCTTGTTAACGAAATTAAGAAAATACGTGAAAGAAAAAAAATGTGCAGATATACTGACAGTTATGGGAGACATGAACGCACAACGTAGGAAAAGAAAGATAGCAAGTTATACAAAATTAAGTCTTAGGCTACACATTTTTATCTTAAAATACACTAAAAATGAAATGTTCTGTGCTCTTGTTCACAATTTTGTGTACGTCACAAAATTATGTGATCCAGTTCACAATTTTGTGTACAACGTCACCAAGTTCCGAGATCCTTTCACAGCTGTAATCTTGTTTAAACTTTTTCGGTTTTAATTTTTGTAGGGCGGTTATTTCAAATATTGAAAGTTTAAAATGTATCACGATATAGAGTCGTGTGCAAAATTTCAGCTACCTAGAGTATCTGAAATATATTGAACCAAGAGCTCAATGTCACGTGATTTGCCTCCCCTTTGCTCTGCAGTAGTGGTCCACCAGTAACCAAAACTCAAGAGTATCTAAAACTGGGTCGTCAATGGGTAGTAATCTTCTCGCAAGATTACTCTGACAGAGTTGTAGATAGAAGGATAATGATGCTTCTATCGCAAGGAAGTGTTCACAAGATAATTCAGAAGTCATGAACAATGCTGCATAGGGCAGAGCACTATTAACTTATATCTGATCCGGCACCTTTTGTGAAGTTTTAAGCAATGGTTTGGCTTGTTCGATCGCCCAGCTGAGTTAATTCAGCGAAATTCCTTTTATAATTAATTTTGGCTTTACGGCTGTAAATATATGTGTGTATATGTATATATATATATATATATATATATATATATATATATATATATATATATATATATATATATATATATATATATATATATATGTTAAAGTTTGTCGATCATACATGCGCTCTCTTATCTATAATAACTGAATCAACTATGAATTCGTAAAATAATATATAACAAATGTAATAATCAATTAGTCTTTAACAAATTTAAATAAATATGGATGAAGATGATTTTTGGAAGTTTTAAAAATGTGTCTTCACTTATACTTAATTGAGGACTGATAGTTATTAGTGTCCGTTGCTTGCCTGTTACAAAAAACGTAGCTTGCTGAGTACTGCACTGGGTCGTTGTCAGGTTTTTTGTGATGAGGACTCTTCTCTAGAGGCGTCTAGATAAACTCCACTCCTAATGTCAACGTGAGTGTCTTCACAACTTGTCCACTGTAGGTAATTGGTGTCGAAAACAGCTCTTGAATTACAAAGATAGTGGCGAAGATTTTTATTTCAGACCGGTGTCATAAAATTAACAGTGATACAACGTAAAAATATCTCCAAAGGATAAAATGTAGGGATAAAAAGAATGCGTAAGTTACTAGAAGGCATGATCGCCCACGCCGCGGGTCATCACCCGCCATGGAAATTAAATTGCTGAAACGGTTACCATTTGAACGGGATGAGAACGGCGGATCAAAAGGAAAAAAATATGACTGAAAAATTGCGTGAGACTAGCAAGGCTAAGGAGACGCAATTGGGGGGGGGGGGAAGGAAAAAGTCACGTTCCCCAAGTTGACATAAAGTAAGGAAATCGACAGAAGGGACCTTGGATATGATACGCCACAGTCATTTATTGGACGCTTTTGCGATACCAAGCCTTTTATTTGAATTCAGCGGCAAACGCAGATGCTTGAAATATTACAAAATTTAAAAAAGTAACTTTTTCTTAATATTAATGTTAGGAATATAAAAATTAGCTGGCCGGATGGCCCATTCTGAGCAGTGAAATAATATGCTTTTATTTATACAGACGGATAGATAATAATGAAGACATTGACAAAAGACTGTGTGGTTCACATCAGCGAAAGACTGCATTGAATCAAACATGTCACTAATTTGCACAAAAACCGCGACCTTGAGACTCAAGTGTCCAAATCTATTTAGAATGAAAGAGAGGGGAAATTGGTGGGAGCTGTGGCTAAAAATAACTTTAAAGACAAAATTTGTAGAGGGGACGGATAGGTTGGTTCAAAAACCAAGTACGTTTTTTTGTGAAAACGCAAGTAGAGTCGGACGGACTAACAGATAAAAATCCATACGTGACTGAAGCATGAGTGAAATGACTTTAGTGTAGGAAATTTGAATTTTAAAAAAAAACACAAGGCATTGATTGGCCACAGACAATCATATTATCAGCGCTCAGACGCGCTTTTTTGCCATTCCTAATAGTTGTCCAGTGATAGACACAGTAAATTTTAAGTGTGGTGATTTCAAATGAAGTAAATAGAAATAAGTTCAGGGACGCCATACTATAGCCAGCAGCTCAGCTGAGTTTTGCTAGCATTTCTGTGTTCTTTATTCATAATCTGAGCTGTGAGTTTTTTTTTGTTGACACCAAAAGGTGGTGTCAAATGCTGGGGAAATAATTGACAGTGAGGACCCGTGCAGTGTCGCATCTCGGCAGAACAGCCTTGTATTGCCCCCAAGCACGGAGAGGTGGGGCCACCCGATATATTGCCCCCAAGCACGGAGAGGTGGGGCCACCAGATTCCAGCACCAGAACTACTCTTTCAAAGTTACGTAAGCAGGCTGGTCTGCTGGATTTACACCAACTTCATAGACATAGCACCCAAAGTGAATTACTACTAAAACATCCCATTTCCTTCCATCATTAATGGACAATGTTTGGTAGGCTTAGACAGGGAGGGATGAAGCCACCCCAACAGCACATCTATTCATCGTTCTCCCAGGGAAAATAAAATTATGAACTGTAGAAATATTAACAAGTCGTGAAAATTATATACGTACACACCTTTTATTTATCATGCCATTTATTCATGCCATTCACTCATAAATTCCAAAATCTTTCATATGTTCTGGCCAAAATAAAACCTTGGTTCAGAACAAATAAATTTAAAAAAGATTTACTTTCTAAAATTTCACCAGCTGAATTTAGTTCATTGTGTTCTAAATTTTATTGATAATATTATATTATTTAATATCTGTGTGTGTGTGTGTGTGTGTGTTTGCATATGTCAATACAACACATTACATTCAGTAAACTAGATTTTAACGTAGCCACATTCATTAGAAAAAAAGATAGGTGTGAGGTCGTAGTGGTAGCAAGAAAGGCCTTCTGAAAATTCACAGCTACATTTTATCTCAGGAGCCTTCACAGCTGACCTCATACATCACACTTAGTAATATCACCATCATACAATACCATCAAAACCACTACATATATTGGGGTCTTGTCCCGGGATAATTAGCATAAACAGTAATATAAGGATCTCCTGGTGGGAGAAATAAAATTAGGGGAACAAAATTGTAAAATTCCCTTAAAATTAAAAGTGTCCCTTTAAATTAAAAGGGCAATTAGAAGTTGGTGAATCTTCACAGCCAGTGTTAGTTAATTAATTAATTAGAATTATTTTAGTCTAGAGTAATTATAAGTACTTTAGTGATTGGAAATTTTACTTTGCTTATTGCTAGATTTGTTTAGAAAGTATGGCGGAGCTGGCAAAATTTAGATCAGCTGCTGTGCTGACCGCAAAGGAGATGGGAATGGAGGGTCAGATTTTAATTCAATACGTAACGGCTGAATGTGATAAATATATTGAAATGGAAGATAGAAAGGTAGCTGAAGAGAAGAGGTTACAAATTGTGGCGGATAGAGAAATTAAGAGGCTGCAGATTGAGGCAGAAGACAAACGACAGCAAAGGGAGGCAGAAGATAAAAAAACCTCTCCCTCCTCTCTCCTCTCCCCCCAATCCCTCCCAGAGGCAGAAGATAGAAGGTTGCAAAGGGATCCTCCCGAATTCCTCCTCACTCCTTAATCCCCTTTTCTCCCTACAACCTCCACATTTCTCTGAAACCCCTTCCCTTCACCATCCCCATTATCCCTCCCAAAATCACTCATCAACTCCCTACATTTCTCCACCCCCACCTCACATTTTAAACCAAACTCCCCAAAATAATCCCCCTCCTCATCCACTCTTTTACCCACTTCCTAAAATCTAACAACTCTACACCACATTTAACTCTCTCTCTCTTATTCTAAACCCTAACACCCCTTTCATCTCTTACAACAACATCCTACAAATCCCCCATCCCCTTTCCTCCCCCTCCCCAACATCCATAACCCTCCTTCAAATAACAACCTTACCTCTCCTCCATTATCCAAAACACTACCTCCCAAACTCCCATCCCCCCCCCATAATACATTTTCTCCCACCCCCCCAACACATCACTCCATTCCCCCACAAATTCTCCCATTCCATCACATTTTCCTCCCCCCTCACAACCCTCCCATCACCATCAATCTCCCAATCTCTCTACCCATTCACCCTCCCATCTCCCCAAACACCATTCCCCCATACCCCTTTACCCACTTTATTCCCCCCCCCCCCCCCCCCAAATCTCTTCCCCCCC
>JAMPIV010004933.1:0-98740 GCA_024509875.1 Oreohelix idahoensis
CCTCCGGGCTGTCACCCGGGGCAGAACGCCGCACACCCGTTAGCACCATTTTGGCTTTAGCGATATCTGCGTTTCCCACAAAGGTTACTGCATCGATTTTAGTGCTTCAGCCTCAGCTTTTAAGTTTGACAATTTTCCAGTGGCCGCTGAGATGTTGATATCCTGTCCAGTTTTGTCCTTCCAGTTTTTTGTGTGTGTGTTGTAAAAGCCATTTTATGGAGGGGCTGAAGCCTGCAATCCCACCTTTCCTCACGCCTCTGATTGGAATGTATCTATAACACCGGACAACAGCCAAAATGTATCCGAGAGAAAAGTAGCTATTTTTAACTAATTTGGACATGCTGATTACGAATATGAACTTAAAAATTGCGAATTAGCTCTAGTTTTCAAGATCGGGGGGGGGGGGGGGGGGGGGGGTCCGGAGTCGGGTGGCTTCACCTTCCCGACGCGAATGACCCAGTCCTTCTCTTTTCTAAAGCCTTGGCGCGTGATTCCCCACGAGACGGATAGCATTGAGCGCCAATTGGATGACGCAATCTGTAGCAGTCATTGCAACCACATTTCCTCCTTGTCATCATTTGTGTTGTGGATTATGTGAGTCAAGATGTGTGAACAGTGTGGATTATTTTTGCTATATTTGCGGACAAATAACTTTGCTATCACAAAGGCGACCCATTACACCGATGATAAAGAAAGCTTACAGCCTTTATTTTGGTTGTGAGATCGGTGACCAGGACCAGTATTGGGCCCCACACATATGTTGTCAATCCTGTGCAACGAATCTGCGCTGCTGGTTGAACCGAAAAGGACGATCGATGCGTTTTGCAGTTCCAATGGTGTGGAGAGAACCGACAAACCATCTTAATGATTGTTACTTTTGCATGACTCCTCCAATTGGACATGGTATTTCTAAGAAGAAAAAGTGGCCTGTGACCTATCCGAATATTCCCTCTGCTATGCGGCCAGTGCCTCACGGGGAAGGACTTCCTGTTCTGGACCCACCAGAATCTTATACTCTGGATGATGAAGAAGATAATAAGGCCAGTGGACATCCGTCACCTGTGAAAGGATCTACATCAAGAGATCCCGATTTCGTGCCTATTGAAGAGTCTGCACAGCCACATAAAATAACCCAGAGTGAATTGAATGATCTAGTGAGAGATCTGGAATTGCCAAAAAATAAAGCAGAGCTGTTGGGGTCCAGACTGCAGCAATGGAATCTTCTAGAATGGAATGTGCATGTATCAGTTTTTCGTGCTCGGCAAAAAGATCTGCTTCCATATTTCAAAATGACAGATAACCTCATTGCTTGCGTTGATATAGTGGGTCTGATGGCATTACTACACATCAACTACAAAGAGACGATTGGAGGCTGTTCATTGATTCGTCCGAGTTGAGCTTAAAAGCTGTGCTGCTCCATAATGGTAACGTTTTACCATCTGTTTCACTCGGGTATGCAGTCCACATGAAAGAGACGTACAACAACATGAAACAACTGTTACACACCATCAACTATGATAAGTATAAGTGGCAGATTTGTGGTGACCTGAAGGTCATTGCCATCTTGATGGGGCTACAGCAGGGTTACACAACGTTTTGCTGTTTCCTCTGTCTGTGGGACAGCCGTGCCAGGACTTCCCACTACAAGAAAAAGGATTGGCCCCAACGACAATAACTTGAGCAGGGGAAAAAGAATGCACTTAACGAACCACTTGTAGAATCCCACAAGATCTTGCTCCCTCCTCTCCACATCAAACTTGGACTAATGAAGAATTTTGTAAAGGCCGTGAATCGAAATGGGGCAGGATTTTTATACCTTCGTGATAAATTTCCAAGACTTGGTGAGGCCAAAATCAAGGGAGGTGTATTTGTCGGTCCACAGATACGTCAGCTCTTCCGAGATCAGCGTTTTGATGATATCCTCACAGGTGATGAAAAGTTAGCTTGGAATGCTTTCCAGCAAGTGGCCACAAACTTTCTAAGAAACAATAAGGCTGACAATTACCAGGAGCTTGTAGAAACCCTCTTTCAGCGCTACGAGAGACTAGGGTGCAACATGTCTTTGAAATTACACTTTTTACACTCTCATCTGGATTTCGTCCCTGCTAATTGCGGTGCTGTCAGTGACGAGCATGGGGAACGATTTCATCAGGACATTACTACCCTCGAAAAAAGGTACCAAGGGAAATGGAATGCAGCAATGCTAGCAGACTATTATTGGACCCTTGTGAGAGATGCGCCAGAAATTCATTACAAGCGACAGGCAAAAAGGCGTCGCTGTGAATCATTTCCGCTATGAGCATTATTATCATATGGTATGTATATGCAAATGTGTAAAACTTGTTTGATAGATATTTAAAAAACTAGTTTTCGTTGACCACGCAAAACGTTTTACGATTTAGTTTTCTGCACTTCAAATGCCGTTCCAACAGGCGCAGGTGATAATGCCTCTCCACAACTTCCCGTCTCCAGAGTTGTTTTATCAATTTGTTGTTGACTTCTGTTCATGGCATAGTGTTAAGCTGTCCACTATCTACTGTCTGTTTAGTCCTCTCATTGTTCTTCAATCTTTGCTTTTGTCACAACGTTTTCCATCCTGGTTCGGCTTAAATAATTACGGGGCCCGATTAGGCTCCTGGACTTAAGAATATAGTTATGTTGTTGTTTCAAAATACAGCTTATAAAAATAGGCGTTGTTTTATTTGTAATACAGTGTAATATATAATCTATTCCTGATATCTGATTTGAAATAATCTTCCTTCTTTATTTTATTTAATCGATCTAAGGCGACCACAAGGTGTTTTTTAAATATTTGGACATGCGCCTAATATAACCGACGGGCCTTGTGTCTAGGTTTTTTTTTTTTTTCATACGCCCGCTAAAACTCGAGGCGAAATCTCAGGTTATTATTTTATGTCTAACCTGACATTGATTTTACGTGAGTATCCCTTTATTTCTTGTACAGAGACAGGTGTCCCTCGCCATTCAGGCAAATACTCGCCGATTTCGGAGGTACCCATTGCAGCTGGGTCGGCTCAGGAGCCGCCAGTCCCTGGTCGACGACACTCCTTCAAATGTCCTCGCCAGGTCTCGAGTTAATCCAGTCCAAATCCCGGTCGACGAAAAATCCTCAAATGCCGTCGCCCGGGTTTGATCCTGTATCACCCGGTCGCCAGAGCGGTGTTGTAACCACTACGCTAGCGCGGCTCCCTGTGTCTAGGTTGAACAGGACGACCCTCGCCTCAACAAAACTGCTATTAAATAATAATATGACCAATAACCTTCCATTGTGCACTGGCCTCTTTCAGAAAGATTCTTGTTGCTCATTTTTATTGTAACCGTTCATGGTCATTTTTTTTTAAGCATTCTTTCCCCTCTCTCGGGCCTGTTAAAATACATCTCTACAGCCTCGTATCTTGCTCGTTTACAGATTGTTCATGACTCGCTACCGTATGACAAGATTAGCTCTACATAAAACGTCAGAGCACCCTTTCTTAATTCCGGGTACACAGAGTTGTTGCACAAAGTACTTTTCAATTTTGAACACTATTTATTAATTTTTTTTTTTTTTTGCGTGGGCTGTTCTACTCTTCACCTCCAGGATACATCCTCCAGTTGTTGTTGTTATTAATGTACCCATAATCTGTTGACTTGTTTCAAAACCATATGTTTTGACTGTGCATTCTGGAGAAGTCACTTTCTTTGATATGACAGTTTCTCTGTCTGTCTGTTAGCTATTCGAGCCAAAACTTTGAGTCCCCCACCCCACCAATCACTATATTGTATATTAATTGTGGTTCTAGTTAAATACTGTTTGACAACATTATGTAGTTCCCTCAGTCTGTTTAGAATTAACACCTGTTCTATATTTATTGCTGAATTAGATGCCTGCAAATAATCTAATATTGAGATTCTCAGTTGTTCATACCTCTTACATTTTAACAAGAAATGTTCTCTATTACTGCCTTGAAGATATTCTGCACAGTAAGGTTCTTCTATTCTGAAATAACCTTTTCACAGCTGTAATCTGAGAAGTTTCTTGTTACTGGGAATTTTCAGTTCTCTAGATATCTGACATTCTCTAGATATCTGACATTTTCTTGTAATAAATGTGGCAATGTGCAATTTGGCATGCAAATAATCAAATACAAGTTTACACATATTGGACTTTGTTGCCAGATTTCTTACAGCCAACAGTCACATGAATTGCCTTCATTTTGGTTCACGTAAAAGATAATATAAAAAGTGGCCAGTGGAAAGAGAACCCATTAGCGTACATGTTACACCACTTCCTGTTGTCTGTTTTGACTTTGCGAAAGAGCATGGTGAGGTCAACTGGGTTTTCAGAATTGGCCACATTAACCTATCAAATAAGTCTAGGTGGTAGCTTTTGTTGTGCTTTCTATTTAAAGAAACAAAAACAAAAAACAACTTCTAATTCAACGAAAGAAATGGTCGGAATAGACTCTCCCGTTTTACATATTCCCTCTCACTATCTTTAGTTAAACGTTATAGCTTATCACATGACTTTTCTTTGTGATGTAATAATGAGCCTGAAAATTATGTTTTGACTCTCACTAATTTTCTATATGCCTCATATCTCACGAGCGTTCGATTGCCGGAGTGGCTACAGCGCTCGCCTTTTGCGGCACAGGCATCGGGTTCGAAACACGGTGGCGTTACGCTGCAGTTTACCCTGCCGTGAACGGGTATCTGACTGCTCATGAATTAGGGAAGGCAAAGGCAGCATGGAAGGGAAGGGGTCACCGCACCTCTCGAAGCTGGACCTAGCATAGTGAAATATCTAACACTTCTCTCCCCTGCGACAGCACCTGCTATGTGACTACCTTTATCTTTTTAATGTTCTAGTTAACCTGGGAGCGCCCGATTGACACAGTGGTTAGTGCGCTGCTCTCACGGCAAGAGTGCCGGGTTCAATTCACAGTATCATCACGCTCCAGTCTGCCAAACTGTAAATGGGTGCCTGACTTTGCTCTTGAGTTAGGGACGGAATAGGCAGCGATGAAGGGACCCCACCTCTCGATGCTGGACCTAGTATAGTGGCGCCACCATCACTTAACTCCGCTACGGCAGTATCTGCTGTGAGACTACCTTTACCTAAAGTTAACCTGGGGAAACGGTCATGTCCCCGAGGCCCGCCCCCCCCCCCCCCTTACATTTTAGTTACGCCACTGACGTTTTGCAATTGTCATATTTATTAATATTTTTCCCCCTGTACAATATATTATAGCCTCCAACCGTTTTCTCTCCCATTAATAACATACCTCCTGCAAAGTCGCTGGCGCGTAACAAGTGCACGTTCAATCAGAAGCCAACTAGTGCGCCATTTATTTGTTTTTATTTCCTTTGTTATAATTAAGTTAAAATTTCAGCATGTCATACCAGCATGTCATACCAGCATGTCATACCAGCATATCATACCAGCATGTCATACCAGCATGTCACACCAGCATATCATACTAGCATGTCATACCAGCATGTGGGACCCAAAAATGCAGCAATAGAGAATGCAGTCAGCGACCCATAGCTTGACTGCTTGCGTCAGGGTCAGCGAACCAGAGCTGACCAAGACCCTACTCCACCTCCCCGTGGTGGTCCTGGAAACAGGCTGCATCACTGCAGTCTGGCTGAGAGAGTAGGGATCGAAGAGGGAAGGCAAACCCGGTCCCAAAAAATGCCGTGCTGAAGTCGGATGTGTCGGCCAAAAGGCGCAGATATCGCAGCTCCGGTGTAAACAGACACAACGCAACCAACGTCCTTTTCAGGACGAACGGGGAAGAAGAAGATACCAGCATGTCTTACCAGCATGTCATACCAGCATATTACACTGAGGAAACCTGTTGAGAGCATTACAAGGCAGTCCTTGTTTTGGAACCCCCAGGGTAAGCGAGGCAGATGTGGGCCAAGAAGCACGTGGGGAAGAGAGCTGGAGACGGAGGTGAAAATGATGAGGAAAATGTGGAGAGAACGTGATGATGGCACGTGACAGGAAGATGTGGTAAAGTGGGATGTTATAAATATTTATAGGGGACTTAGTGTACTGACTGAGATCAGCTGTGAAGGTATCTATATCTAATAAGGGTAGTGTATTATAGATAACCTTACTTGCTACCACATATTTTTACCTCAGTCAGAATTATTCTGGAATATAGTGATGACTACGTTGAATGTCTAGGGTATGTATATGATGAAGTGTAAGTCACAACAACAACAGACAGATAAACAATTTAATTTATTCCACCACACTTGACAACACTGTGACAGTCACATACATATAACACTCTATGAGGATATCTTAAATGAGTCACTGATAAATTTTCAAATATCAATATGTATTCAGTGCTGTCATTAATGTATATGTGTCCTGATTCAAATACAAAGTGAACCAGGAATCACAATCAATTTTAATTACAAGTTATATGTACAGAATTTATCAATATGAATCTTGTAGTGACATATATTATTAATAGTATCCTATGTGTGTCAGTTGTGTAGTAGTAATATGAGGTAATACTGGTTTTGTTTTGTTTTTTCAAGCTCTGTTGGTATTTGTCATCATGACTTCAATAGTTTGTTTCTGTTGGAACTAGTATTAGAGATGTTCTCAGTTCCTGGCATTAAAACAATTAAATTCCCTCTTTATTTACTGTCAATTTTTGAGGGGGGGGGGGGACATAATGTTGAGCTCCATGGCCACACTTTCTTAACTTTCGTGATGACTGCAGTAAAAGACTCCACTGCTCGATTACTTTAATGAGTTCTGGAGCCACCTCACTGGTTGCTATATGGACCAAGGAGTATGCTGTCCGCCTCTGGATTCAGCAAAGCTCTGACCAGGTGCTGCTCAATAACTTTAAGACCACGGTCCCTGAAACAAGAAGGTTGTACCTCCTACTTCAGAACTAATTTATACTCTATTTCTACACTGAGCACAATACATAACAAACCTGAGTTCAGAGCTTTAGGCCAACTGTCAGCTTCATCTGAAATACTTTACACCAGTATATTCCTCCTTAATGGTTACTACGCCTCTGCAATTCCAGCATTATTTCGTTCTAGTCAGTAATCTAGGTGTCAGTGTACTGCTTGGCAATTCCATGTAGTTTTACTTTCCTCCGACACCTTCTGTTCAGGCTGGAGCACTATAGGCTTTACCTCATGTTCGCTACTGAACCACACATATATACAGACATAAGTATCAATTTACATTCAATTTTCATTTAAAAAGATATCAAATATTTCAAACCTACCACAATTCATGGAAATAATACACAGTGACGTTGAATGGCAATGAATATAGCACAACTCCGATCTGCCGATGTCCCAGGCTTTTATTTAGAAAAAAATATACACTGGTGCTCAACGCACTGCTTCTTAGTAGGTTTATTACAAGATGTGGCAAGGAACAGACGCTCTGAATTGAGTATATTCGCAGCTCTAACCAATCAAGCCATGTCTACACATCTTTTCAAAAAAGTACCCCTTCTCACGTTTCCCCTGACAACACAAGATAGTATTTATAGCCCGACTAATCGTGTTTAGCCTTACATTTGTTGCGCTCCAATCAAATAGGAGTTAACATGGTAGGCTATTTCCGTAACGTAATGTTTTTTCAAACACGTTATAAAAAAATTTTATGAGCAGAAATGATTTCATGCTGTCAGGCACCCCCACTATTTTATTTTGGCCATAACTTGGTAATTCCTAGACTATTTGCGTAACGTTTAACATATTCTTTGTCAGCACGTCCTAAGGAACCCAAATATACAAATTTAAAAGCGCTAATATGCATTTTCTTCTAGGATAGTCGTGCTGTTACCACTTCCTCACTTCCAAACTTTAGGGTGTCTGGGTACTGTCATGTTTTCAAACGTAAACCAGTATAATGTCATGTTTCCCAATAAGAATTTTTTATGTTTTTAAAACCTAACTCTCGGATGGGTAGTGTTTTTTATCACGGTCTATCTGAAAAAAAGTTATTGCTAGTGGCCTTACACGTGGGATTTGCGTTACTATTAATCGCGCGACGCGTGTAGTGTTGCATGCTTCCTGCCTTCAGTCGTCCCTCTCTCTCTCCTACTTTCATCTGTCTTTTAGTTACGCCGTGTATAAAATGGAATGAATGAAATATTAAATCTAGGTCATTGATCAGCTTGCGTATCTCAAGGTTTTTCCAAGAAATACAGTACACGTTTCATTGAAGAAAGCGTGTAGTGATGCAGTTGGCTTTTACTATCAAACGCGAAAGTGCTACACTTATGCAGACGAAGGAGAACACAGGGGGGATTTCGAGTACAGTCATTGTGACAGCACTGTTCTTTACCATTCTTCTTTCCTTTTATTAAATTTATTTGTTAGGCTTTATATTTACGTTTTAATTTATATATGTCGTGAAATATTCTAATCCACATATATAAATTATTAGGTAAATATAAAGCCTAACAAATAAAATTAATAAAGAGAAGAGCAATGGTAAAGAACAGTGCTGTCACAATGACTGTACTCGAAATCCCCCTTGTTTTATGCTTCGTCTGCAAATTGTAACGCTTTCACGTTGATAGTAAAAGCTTACTGTATTATTACCCGCTTTCTTCAATGAAACGTGTGCTGCATTTCTAAGAAAAACATTGAGAGGCCCTGCGTAATGACCTAAATTAATCCTAACATTAATTATATTACGTTACCAAAACGAACGAACAGATGGACAAAAGGATAAAGAGAGAGGGGAGGGCTGAAAATCAGGAACGCATGCAACACGCTTCGCGCGATACACAAATGCTGCCATCACGCGTGTAAGACTACAAGCACTAACTTTTTTTCAGACGGACAGTGATAAAATACACTACCCTTTCCCAGAGTTAGGTTTATAAATCATAAAAAACTCTTATTAGAAAAGATAACATTAGATGGGTTTACGGTTGAAAACATAACAGTACCCAGACAGCACATCTTCGAAACAGGAGGTAGAAGAAATTGCATATTTTGAATGCAGCCACGTAGCTCCTTTAAATTTGTATTTTTGGGTTCCTTAGGGCTTGCTGACAAATAATATGTAAAACGTTACGCAAATAGTCCAGGAATTAATAAATTATACCCAAAATAAAATATTGGGGGTGCCTGACAGCATAAAATCATTTCTGCTCATAAGATTTTTTTTTAACGTGTTTGAAAAAAATTTACGTTACAGAAATAGCCTACCATGTAAACTCCAAATTGATTGGAGCGCAACAAATGAAAGCCTAACCACGATTGGTCGGGCTATAAATACTATCTTGGTTGTTAGGGGAAACGGGGAAAGGTAACATTTTTTCAAACACTTGTCGAAACGGGGATCATTGGTCAGACTCGCTGATATACACACTTGGGAGCGTTAGTTCGAAACCACTTGTTTAAATAAGATTGATAAAGCATCAGTGCGTTGAAGCCAGCTTATATTTGGCTAAATAAAAGCCTGGAAGATAAGCAGATGGGAATTTGTGCCATTTTGTGCCAGAATTCATTGCTAATCAACGTATCTGTGTTTATTCGTATGAATTGTGGTAAGCTTGAACCATTCAATATCTTTTAATGAAAATTGAATGTGAATTGTTGATTTATGCCTGTATATATATGTGTAGTTCAGTGGCCAACGTGAGGTAAAGCCTGTAATGCTCCAGCCTGACAGAGGGTGTCGGAGAGAAGTAAAACGGCATGGAATGGCCAAACAGTACACTGACACCTGGATGATTGAATAGAAAGAAATAATGCTGGAATTGCAGAGGCGTAGTAACCATTAAGAAGGGTAATACTGGAATAAAGTATTTCAAATGAAGCTGACAGTTGGCCTAATGCTCTGAACTCAATGTTTGTGCTGTGTTGTGATCAGTGTAACAAGAGAGTTTAAGTTAGTTATGAAGTAGAAGGTACATCCTTCTTGATTTCAGGGACAGTGGTCTTGATGGTACTGAGCAGCACCTAGTCAGAGCTTTGCTGAATCCAGTGTCGGACAGCATACTCCTTGGTCCTTTTAGCTATCAGTGAGGTGTCTCCAGAGCCCAGAGGAGAATTCGAGCAGAGGAGTCCTTTCCTGCCGCCATCACGCCAGATAAGCTAACTTGGCCAGCTGAGCTCAACATTATGTCCCCTCATCTTGAACTGACTTTGTAAAATTAACATTAAGAGGGGAATTTACTTGTCTTAAAATCAGGAACTGTGAACATCTCCAATACTAGTCCCTAAAGACAAACTATTGAAGTCATGATGACAAATACCAACAGAGCTTGAACAAAACAAAACCAGTATTACCTCATTTTACTACTACACAACTGACACACATAGAACATTTGTAATAATATATGTCACTACAATATTCATATTAAATACATTCTGTACATAACTTGTAATTTAAATTGATTGTGATTCCTGGTTCCCTTGTAGTTGAATCAGGACACATATTCATTCATGCCAGTAATGAATACATATTGTTATTTGAAAAGTTACGAGTGACTTCTTTAAGATATTCTCATAGAGTGTTATATGTATGTGAGTGTCACAGTGTTGTTAAGAGTAGTGGATTAAATTAAATTGTTTATCTGTCTGTTGTTGTGACTTACACTTCATCATACACATACCCTAGACACATAACGTAGCATCACACTATTCCAGAATAATTCTGACTGAGATATATAGATATGTGGTAGCAAGTAAGGTTATATATAATACACTACTCTTAATAGATATAGATACCTTCACAGCTGATCTCAGTCAGTACACTAAGTTCCCTATAAGTATTTATAACATCCCACTTCACCACATATATTGGGGTCTCGCTCTTGGGATTTTGAATCTTTCCCTATTAAAAATATTGGGGGTAATTCACTTCAGGGAATATAAGAATTAAAAGGTATCCTTGGGTGGAATTAAATAAGGTTGAGCTCACGGTGCCTGTGTTGTCCATTAAGAGATTGAATTGTTGGTTAGACATTGTATAAATTTACATAATAGACAATGGCGGACCTGGCCAAATTTCGATCTGCTGCGGTTCAGACTGCAAAAGAGTTAGGATTAGATGGGCAAGTTATGGTTGCCTATGTCACGACGGAATGTGACAAATTTATTGAACGTGAAGAAAGAAGGTTTGAAGCCGAAAGAAAGTTAGAGGCTGAAAGGGAAATTAAGAAGTTACAGTTTGAAGCTGAGGCTGAGACTAAGAGGTTGCAGATTGAGGCTGACAAAGAGGCTAAGAAATTGGAAGCAGAGAAGAAGAAATTAGCTGCAGAAAGAGAAGAGAAGAAATTAGCTGCAGAAAGGGAAGCCGAGGAAAGAAGATTAGCTGCAGAAGAGAGGAAATTAGCTGCAGAAAGGGAAGCAGAAGATAAAAGATTACAAAGGGAACATGAGTTACGACTAAGGGAGTTTGAGTTTCAAGGCCATGCTCCTGAAAATGGTGCCAGTCCCTTTGCCTCTGATGCTACGGTTACTCAAGGAGCCTCAACCTCAGCTATGAATTTTCATTTAGATCATTTTGTTGAGAAAGACGATGATATTGAGAGCTACCTAAATAGGTATGAACTATTAGCTACCACGTATGGGTTAGAGAGAGAAAGGTGGAGCTTAAAGTTATCTCAGGGACTTCGTGGGGCAGCTTATGAAGTTTTTGCAAAAATGAGCAGAGGTGATCAGGAAAATTATGACATGCTAAAGCAGGCTCTTTTGTTAAGGTATGAAAAGAATGCAGATTTTACAGGAAAAAATTTAGGAATGCTAAACTACTGTCAGGTGAAACCTATCACCAGTTCTCTGCACGAATAGAGACATACTTGGAGAAATGGACTTCTCTGGGGAAAACCCAAGATCTTAAGGAAATGGTCCTTATAGAGCAACTAAGAGAGTCCATGGCTCCAGACCTGAGAAAGTTTCTCATGGAACAAGGTGCAGAGAGGCTGGGTGAGTTGCTAAATGTTGCTGAAAGGTATCAAGCAGCTCAAGCAGAGGTAACAGGTAATAAAAAGAAACAGGTGGATAACTTTAGGGCACCACAGAACTTTAATAAATTTGATCCTAAGGATCAAAATAAAGGTAAGCACCAATTTGATAGGCCACGGTATGAAAATAAAAATAAATTCCCACAATTCGATGAAAGGAAATATGATGAAAGAAAATCTTTCAACCAAGGAAAAAGGTGGTGTAAAAATTGTCAGATGGACAATCATGACACTGACCGTTGCAGAAGGAAACCTGTGTATATGGCAACCCTTCAGGTCAGGTCGACCTCAAGACAGGAGGAGGATATTATGTTAGATACCACTCCAGAAGAGATGAGGAAGGCACAGGCTGGGGATAAAACACTCAAGCCTTGTTTCAGAAAATTGTCAACTTGTCATACAACTCCAGGCAAGGGAGATTTTTACATGAAAAACAAGTTGATGTATAGGAAGACTGGAGCTAGATCCAATGGTCACGGACAGCTGGTTCTTCCAAAAAGATATAGGACAGACTTAATAAGGAGCCTACATGTGAAACCAGATGGGGACCATGAGAAGATAGGTACCATCATTCAAAAGGTGGCTCACAATTATTATTGGCCCAAAGCAAGATGGGACATTGAGAATTTTGTAGAAAGGTGTAGCATAGCACATGAGGGAACACCCACAAGTGGGAACATGGATCAGGACCTGGACACGCCCCGGGGCAAAATTAGGCCTGATAATAAAAAGAAAAATAGATTTGATAAAGTGGACCAAATGGAATGGGAAGCCCCTTTTCACGGACAAGCTTCACTTAACTGTTTTACAATGGCCACTATGCGGAGAGTGCAAAAAGATGTCTTACCCCAGGATAAGCCGAAAATCCCTCAATCGGACTTAAACAAACTGGAGGAAGAGGATGTAGGGAGGAAATCTCTCATCAAGAATTTTAAGAGGGGAGACAGCCCCAAAAGAAAAATTGGTAGCGGTCGTTTTGTGAATGATAATTCTGGGAGGAAAAATCATCACTATAAAGCTTCGAGTGGAAGAGACCATACCGGTGCATGGACAAATAGGTCCACACAATTAAAGGTCCATATGTAGCTTTGTTAAGAACGTGGACTGATGAAAAGGCAGAGGAAAACATTACATCTTCATACCAATATGTGAATGAGCTGACCACTCGGTTGAAAACTGGCTGGAAACTTGCCAATGAAAATTTGAAACAAGCCAGGAAGAAACATGCTGCCTATTATAACAGGAAGGCGAAAGACAGAAATTTGGCTGTGGGAGAGAAAGTACTGCTTCTTTTGCCTGGGAGTCAGAATAAGTTACAAATTGGATGGCAGGGTCCATATACAGTTTTAGAGAAGGTGTCTAGAACAAATTATAAGATAGATAAGAAGGGGAAAGAAAAAATCTATCATGTGAATCTCCTGAAGAAATATTTGGAAAGAGAACATCAGGAAGAGACACACTTGTTGACCTTGTCCATCGCCATGGAGATGAAAAAGGAACCACTTTCATCATTTGAATATCCATTACACCCCTGTGAGACAGCAGCACAGGTGAAAATCAGTACACATTTAACGAAAACTCAGAAAGAGAGAGTGCAACAGGTTCTAAATAATCATGCAGAGGTGTTAACAGACCGACCAGGGCATACAAACCTATTGGAATATGATATGAAACTAATAGACTCCACACCTGTCTGTATGAAACCATATTCGATTCCGTTTGCTAAGGAGAAAGCTTTGAAGGAAGAGATAGACTATCTGTTGAAGGAAGGAATTATTTCGCACAGTGAGTCTTCGTATAGTTCCGGTGTTGTACTCTTAAGGAAGCCCTCTGGAGAACATAGACTCTGTATAGATTACAGGAGACTGAATGCTATTACAGAAGGACAGGTGGATCCATTGCCGGATACAAATCAGCTGTTTGCCAGACTAAATAAAGCTAAATATTTCTCAAAAGTGGATCTGAGTAAAGGATACTATCAGATTCCAGTAAAGCCTGAGGTTAGACCATACCTAGCTTTTAGTACCTCAGAAGGACACTATGAGTTTAATAGATTGCCATTTGGATTGAAGAATGCGCCTAGTGTCTTCTCTAGAATGATGAGAAAATTATTGGATCCTCTGAATAATCCCTGTATAACAAATTTTATGGATGATATCCTTATAGCAACAGAAACATTTGAGGAACACATTGACTCTCTGAACATGCTGTTTGATCGACTTAGGGAGGCAAATTTAACAGCCCGACCAACCAAATGTTGCGTTGGATGTAAAGAATTGGAATTTTTGGGACACACAGTTTATCAGGGAAATATGACCCCTGACCCAAAGAATTTAGAAAAACTACAGAAAGCCCCGAGACCACAAACCAAGAAGGACGTGAGATCCTTTGTCTCATTATGTGGTTTCTACCAGAAGTATATCAAAAACTTTAATTCCATATGTGCACCGTTAACTGAATTGACACGTAAAGGACTTCCAGATCGCATTACATGGACACCACAATGTGAAATGACTTACCAAGAATTGAAGGAAAAGCTCACAAGTAAACCCATTTTGAAATTACCTGACTTAAGTCAAGAATTCATAGTAAGGACGGATGCAAGTAATATTGGGTTAGGTGCAACTCTACTACAGAAATCAGATGCATTGGATGGGGAATTAAGCCCAGTGGCATATGCTAGCAGAAAGTTGAATAAAGCTGAAATCAACTACTCAACTAGCGAAAAAGAATGTCTTGCAGTAATATGGGCAATAAAGAAATTCAATATTTATCTATATGGGAAGGCATTTAAGTTGCAAACAGATCACAAACCTTTATCGTTTCTAGCACAGGCTAAGCATGAGAACTCTAGGTTACTCCGATGGTCTTTACTTCTGGCTCCATATAATTTTAGCATTGAGTATATATCTGGAAAAACCAATTTGGGAGCGGATTTTTTAAGCCGCCATCCGTGTGATGAGAATCACCGTAAACCCCAGAAATAATAATAAATTTCTCTATGTGTATATAGAATAAAGGACTGACATATAATGTCTGTTTTAAGAGGGGAGGTGTCATGAAATATTCTAATCCACATATATAAATTATTAGGTAAATATAAAGCCTAACAAATAAAATTAATAAAGAGAAGAGCAATGGAAAATAACAGTGCTGTCACAAAGAATGTACTCGAAATCCCCCTTGTTTTCTGCTTCGTCTGCAAATTGTAACGCTTTCACGTTGATATAAAAGCTTACTGTATTATTACCCGCCTTCTTCAATGAAACGTGTGCTGCATTTCTAAGAAAAACATTGAGACGTACTGCGTAATGACCTAAATTAATCCTAACATTAATTATACTGCGTTACCAAAACGAACGAACAGATGGACAAAAGGATAAAGAGAGAGGGGAGTGCTGAAAATCAGGAACGCATGCAACACGCGTCGCGCGATACACAAATGCTGCCATCACGCGTGTAAGTCTACATGCACTAATTTTTTTTCAGACGGACAGTGATAAAATACACTACCCTTTCCCAGAGTTAGGTTTATAAATCATAAAAAAACTCTTATTAGAAAAGATAACATTAGATGGGTTTACGGTTGAAAACATAACAGTACCCAGACAGCACATCTTCGAAAAGGAGGTAGAAGAAATTGCATATTTTGAATGCAGCCACGTAGCTCCTTTAAATTTGTATTTTTGGGTTCCTTAGGGCTTGCTGACAAATAATATGTAAAACGTTACGCAAATAGTCCAGGAATTAATAAATTATACCCAAAATAAAATATTGGGGGTGCCTGACAGCATAAAATCATTTCTGCTCATAAGATTTTTTTTTTAACGTGTTTGAAAAAAATTTACGTTACAGAAATAGCCTACCATGTAAACTCCAAATTGATTGGAGCGCAACAAATGAAAGCCTAACCACGATTGGTCGGGCTATAAATACTATCTTGGTTGTTAGGGGAAACGGGGAAAGGTAACATTTTTTCAAACACTTGTCGAAACGGGGCTCATTGGTCAGACTCGCTGATATACACACTTGGGAGCGTTAGTTCGAAACCACTTGTTTAAATAAGATTGATAAAGCATCAGTGCGTTGAAGCCAGCTTATATTTGCTAAATAAAAGCCTGGAAGATAAGCAGATGGGAATTTGTGCCAGTTTGTGCCAGAATTCATTGCTAATCAACGTATCTGTGTTTATTCGTATGAATTGTGGTAAGCTTGAACCATTCAATATCTTTTAATGAAAATTGAATGTGAATTGTTGATTTATGCCTGTATATATATGTGTAGTTCAGTGGCCAACGTGAGGTAAAGCCTGTAATGCTCCAGCCTGAACAGAGGGTGTCGGAGAGAAGTAAAACGGCATGGAATGGCCAAACAGTACACTGACACCTGGATGATTGAATAGAAAGAAATAATGCTGGAATTGCAGAGGCGTAGTAACCATTAAGAAGGGTAATACTGGAATAAAGTATTTCAAATGAAGCTGACAGTTGGCCTAATGCTCTGAACTCAATGTTTGTGCTGTGTTGTGATCAGTGTAACAAGAGAGTTTAAGTTAGTTATGAAGTAGAAGGTACATCCTTCTTGATTTCAGGGACAGTGGTCTTGATGGTACTGAGCAGCACCTAGTTAGAGCTTTGCTGAATCCAGTGTCGGACAGCATACTCCTTGGTCCTTTTAGCTATCAGTGAGGTGTCTCCAGAGCCCAGAGGAGAATTCGAGCAGAGGAGTCCTTTCCTGCCGCCATCACGCCAGATAAGCTAACTTGGCCAGCTGAGCTCAACATTATGTCCCCTCATCTTGAACTGACTTTGTAAAATTAACATTAAGAGGGGAATTTACTTGTCTTAAAATCAGGAACTGTGAACATCTCCAATACTAGTCCCTAAAGACAAACTATTGAAGTCATATTCATTCATGCCAGTAATGAATACATATTGTTATTTGAAAAGTTACGAGTGACTTCTTTAAGATATTCTCATAGAGGGTTATATGTATGTGAGTGCGATAGAGTTGACAGGTTGGTAGTACATCACTCATACTCACACTGTTCGAATTCAAGAAGTACTGGAACTACGGTGGTCTTTTTATAACATTTAATGGGACGCACACTTGGACAGTACGTGTATGGTTACAGGAACAAATGTCGACATAGACAGCATAATGTTGATCACAGGAATATCATCTTAAGTTAGCATTCATGCTTGGCAAATATCATAATGGAGCATTCGTAAATAAGCATTCAGCGTTCCATCATGTAAATCATCTGGCTTTACTGACTGGGCACGTCAGACCATAACCAATACATAGGAAGGCTCCTAGACCTAACCTCGTCTAGCGAATATTCCTTCACGTACAGTTCAATATATATATATTTCATAATATAGGAATCCCAGACATGGGTTCTCACATGTAGCAGTGATCTCTTGGTTCATCGAGCGATAGTACAGGCATCCCTTTTTCTCACTCGATAAATACAAAGTATATGAATTTCAACATGGCTGTTCTCTCTCTCGTGAGCTTCACTCACTATAGAATATAGACCAAAATTAGTCATTCATTAAATGTCCTCATTTCTTCATAGGTTCTCTCATAGAGGTAATTGAATAATATCATACAATCCAGTGCTGATACATAGGAATGTCTTCTTCCTTTGAATGGATATTCTTTTTAAAAGTACCACTGTGCATCTGCTTATCAACAACGATGGCGAAGCCCAAGTTCATAATAAATTGTGGTTTTCCCTTTTTATGCGAAATATAACTTTGCCATTCCTTGGCAAAAGAGAATAAACACTGGGGTAAAGTACATACAACATGTCTAAATGATTATCACTTTTCCCCATCCATATATAGATCACTATTTCGGCAAAAAACCTGCTACAACAAAACTCGGCATCCTCACAGGATGACAGCCATGGATCACCCCCTTTGCTAGCGATACTTCCGCTGCATAGCCTTTGACCTTTTCTAGCGACAACCAAATTAGTTCGACTTAGAAATGCAAAGATATCCATATATAAGACAGACTCGTCCTACTCATACAAACACTACGTATAAATTCAGGCCATAGATATACTGAAGCAAGAACAATCTATTCCTACCCAGCCAAAGAATAAATCACAGTAGGCCTAGAGTCGTCTGCGGAGTCCGATCGAAGATGACAGAACTATTTTCAAGGGAAGCAACCCAAAAATGACTTCTCCTTAAGCACTTAAAAAGGAAATACTTTGCTTACAAAATATTTGCAAACATAATAAGAATATAAATGTATTATATTGCAAGATAGTAAAAATTGCCCTTTACAGTCTTACCACACCTCCCGGGAAAAAAAAAAATAAAATTTTTTTTTTTTTAAATACATCTAGGAGCACCGTAGAATAGGCTCACAACGCAAGAATACTGCGCAGATGAAAATATCAGGAATAACTATAATTCCTAATATGACTGGTGAGAATATATATCTCAAAATCTGAGAGAAGTTGTTTCCCTACGAATAAATGTTTCCAGGAAGGTGTGATGTACGTATAATACAATTCTGGTAATTATACAATGCATACCAAAAATTCACACTATAATCTTAAATTTATGATTTATGAAGAAACAATCATCAAAGAACAGCGGTGAATTAACATCAATAAACCGCTAAGTAGAGATACCATCATTCTATTATTAAATTACAAATGTGTATCTTAGTAAAGAAACAAAAAATAACCGTTGTAAAGTTATACATATTAAAAAGATCCAATATTTAACAGTTAAGTGGCATCATGTGGGCATCTGGACAGAATGTCCGCCATCACATTTTCTGAACCACGGATAGCTCGTACCGAAAAATGAAAAGGTTGAAGAGCGATTGCGTATCGAGTTGATCTCGAGCTCTTCAAGTTTTTACTTTGGATAGCCGTAAGAGCTTTTTGGTCAGTTTCCACTACGAAATGCGCGCCCAGAAGGAATCTTTGGAGTTTGAGAATTGACCAAACCATTGCCAATAATTCACGGTCTAAAACCGAGTAATTCCTTTCTGCAGCATTAAGTTTTCTGGATATGTACATTACAGGATGCAGAGTTCCAGAGTACTCTTGCATTAGTGCCGCTCCAATCCCAGTGGATGAAGCGTCACTACGAAGAACAAATGTCTTATCTGTTGTAGGTAACACTAAAATAGGTGGTGATGAAAACATAGTTTTGATCTTCTCTAGTGAAGATTGGCATTCATGAGACCAGTGAACCATGTTAGGCGACCCTTTCTTTAATAGTGTAGAGAGAGGTGCCATGATAGAGGACAGATTCGGAATGAAACGTCCATAAAATTGTATGAGACCTAAAAGACTTCGCACTTGCTTTTTAGTCCTAGGGATAGAGATGTTAAGTATCTTAGTGATATTATGGTCTTCTGTCTTCAAGAAACCGTGACCTACTCGATGGCCTAAGAAAGCAATTTCGCTAAATCCAATACAAGCTTTAGATGGTTTTGCTGTCAGGTTATACTCACGCAGAGTTTATAATAATTCAACTAATCCTGAATAGTGATCTTCCCAAGTATCGCTGAAAAGACAGATGTCGTCTAGATAAGCAATGACATCTGACCGATACGATAGGATTCGACGCATCATGCGTACAAATGTAGCTGGTGCGTTCATAAGGCCGAAAGGCATAATAAAATTCCATTGGAAAAGGCCTCTGGGAGTAGAGAAAGCGGTAAGAGGTTTGGCGCGTTCGGATAATGGAACTTGCCAATATCCTTTAGACAAATCAAGTTTAGTGAAAAAATGCGATTTAGAAAGACGAGTAAGTAACTCTTCTAGTAAAGGCATAGGTTCAGCATCGAACTTCGTAACTTGATTCAATTTGCGATAGTCAACGCAAAGACGTATGTTATTGTCTTTTTTTTTCGAACAATAACCATCGGCGAAGAATATGCAGAAGTGGATGGTTCGATTATTTGTAAATCTATCATTTCATCCAACTCCTTTTCAACCTGTGTTTGGAAATGTATAGGGATAGGATAAGGCCTAACCCTAATTGGAGTATGTTCATTTAGAACAATGTCATGCTCAATGACATGAGTTTGTCCAGGGATGTCAGTGAGGACATCCTGAAATGTTTGTAACATAGACGAAACTTGTCGCCGTTCTCCTAGAGACAAATCAGGAGAAACAGTAACGTCTTTCCATGATTCACTAGAATGAAGTGGGATCATTGGAAGCGGGAGATTAACATCCGAAAAACTTTTTTCCTCATCCTGTATTACAGACAGTGATGAGTAATGACCATGTTTGACATGATAATCGTCCGTTGCCTGGAAAATAGGCTGTAGATAGTCAGGACGTTCATGGAACTCCGTAAGCATATTGATGTGGAAGTTTTTATGCTTCCCGTTAATATCGACGATGTAGTCAACATCTGAAATTTTCGATATTATATCGTACGGACCTTTCCAACTAATAAGGAGTCTATTTTCACGACAAGGTAGCAAAACAAATGCTTTGTCACCAGGACAAAGTTGTCGTAAAGTTCTCTTCTTATTAGAAAATTGTCTTGCCTTCTGCTTAGCAAACTCAGAAGAGGACGTTGCCAATTTGCATGCTTCGATAATCTTTTGTCTCAGCGCGATGACATACTCGTAAGAAGATTTTGTGTCATCGTCAATATTGTCAGCTGTTATAAGATCATGCAGCAAAGACATTGGGCCGCGCGGTCGCGCGCCAAAGACAAGTTCAAAGGGCGAAAACCCTGTATGTTCATTGGGGACCTCTCTGTACGCGAAGAGGGCCGCGGGTAAAACCCTATCCCAATCCTGAGGATGATCCTCAGTTATCTTCCCTAATAAGTTCTTAAGTGTTCTATTTAGTCGCTCGACCATCCCATTGGACATAGGATGATAAATGCTACTCAAAGATCTCTCTATCTGTAGAGTAGACATTACTTGAGACATGGTATCCGATATCAGTTGGGTGCCATGATCTGATAATATTTCTCCGGGGAATCCCAGCCGAGAAAATATAAGCCAAAGAGCATCTGCAATGTCAGCGGTAGTAATGCTCTTTAGAGGGATAGCCTCTGGCCAACGTGTGCACATGTCTACACACGTTAAGATAAACTGATGTCCTCTAGCAGATTTGATCTTGAATGGACCAATGATGTCTATCGCCATTTTCTGGAATGGACAAATAGGAATATCTGCAGCCTGAATAGGCGCAGCATGACGAGGACCTTTGGATTTGACTTCTTGACATACTTTACAGGATCGACAATAGATCCGTATGTCCTTGTTCACAAAAGGCCAAAAGAAAGCCGCAAGAACTCTTGACTTAGTACGGGAAAAACCCATGTGACCAGCACACTGAGAGTCGTGTGCATGTTGTAAGATCTTAACTCTCAAATTCTTGGGTACAAGAATCTGAGAATGACTTGACTTAGTGGAGTCTTGCACCATACGTACAAGTACGCCATTCTTCATTGTAATCCAAGATTTACAATTTGAATCTTTATTCGGATCACCTTTCGTTACAAGAGTGAAGAATTTCTTAAGAGTCGGATCTTCTTCTTGTTGTTTTATAAACGAGTCACGAGAAATTACCAAGGGATCATCTTGGTTATGCACTTCATTATCTTCAACAGATGAAGTTTCAGGCATATTGAGAGCTTGAGCTCTAGTGACTACTGCATTAGCAGATTGCATATTTTGATTTTCCCAAACGGAAATTTGCTCCGGAGTACATTCTTTGACTCCGTGAATGCGACCGATGATAAGATCAGCGATCGGATCCGGCAAAAGACATGCGTGTACATCTCCTGTGAAGAAAGGAGTAGCAATCCTAATGATAGCGGTAGAGTATTTCTCTATGGTGCCGCCAAATGTTACGCATTTGACTACTTTGCCTGTAGAATGAGAAGGATCTATGAGTGACTGCCTAACCCCAATAGTTGTGCATCCAGAATCAAAAAGTACTGAGACTGGATTGTCATTTACTAAACCTTTGTGTAAGACAAGAGAACCTCTCCCATCATGCGCGATTGACGCAGGAAGAGCGGAAGAGGATGGCCACAGCTTAAAGTAGACACTGTGGTTGGCTCAAATAATGTTTTGCATTGGGGGCACTGAGATGCTCTCCCAAAATCAAAAGCGGCACATGCCATATTATTAGAGTCATCATTATCTTTATTTTGTTTATAGGCTTCGTGGGACTCTTGCTGTGCAGAGTTCGCCTGGTAATGAGCTTTATGTTTTTTGAATTGTGCTCTACCTCTGTTATTATTGCCTCTGTACTTATCATTGTTTCCACTATTATAACCTCTACTCGGGTTTGAATCATAGCTCCTTTGGTTACTATCATCATATTCATTATAATGAGTATCTCGGTAATTATGATCCTGTTGTCTCCATGAAGGAAAACTTGGATAGTTTCTAGAATGACTTCCTTTGCGAAAGTTCCTGTAATTATGACCACCCCTGAATCGAGGGCTGTCAGCTCTTCTCCAGGTATTCGAAGAAGAACCCTGAAATGATTGGTTACCTTGGTTCTGATAACTGTAATAGTTACCTTTTTTATTAAACTTATTTTGAGGTCCTTGGAATTTGTGAGAGTGATTAGGGTTGTATGGTGTTGCAGAAGCAACTGGCATACCTTCTTTAACCTTACTGTTGCTAATGGCTACGTCCGGATGTGCAGTGACGTATTGGGTACAATACTGTTCCATTTCTTTTAGAGACTTAGGTTTACGCTCATGTAAGAATTCGAGGAAAGGTTTATTTATACTTGACATAATCTTGTCTCTGAGTATCAAGTCCATAAGGGCTTCATAAGTCTTTTCTGTTTTGGATAGCTCAATCCAACGATCAAATGTAAGTCGTGTCCTTGCAATGAATTCTGAGAATTCTACACCTGCCTCAGGCACCATTGTCTTAAACAACTTCCGATAACCCTCTTCAGACAACTGATACTTCTTTAATAAGGCTGCCCTAATAACATCATAGTTATCTTTGTCAGCCTCTTCAACCAAACTTAAACTAGTCAGAGAATCACCTTTCAGATTTTCTGATAACTGGTTAGCATATTGTGATTTGTCCACATTATGTGCTCGACACGAGCGTTCAAATCTGTTTAGCCAGAATGTTATGTCATCACTGGAAGGGTTGAACGCTGGTACCTTGACCTTGTAAGTAAAGGGTTTACCATTACCACTAGATGCTTGATTAACATTACTTATGTTTGTTAACTTTAACTTTTCTAACTCAAATGCTAAAAGTTCTTTTTGGTGTTCATGTTCTCTTATTGCTTTTTTTTCTTGAGCTTCAGCTTGTAATTTTCTCTCTTCTGCAGCAGCCTGTAATTTTTTCTCTTCAGCAGCAGCTTCATCTTTTCTTTTCTCTTTTTCCATTTCCATCTGGAATCTTTTTTCATCAGTCTGTATCTGCAATTTCTTTTGTTCATCCTCTCTTTGTGATTTTTTTTCCTCAGCTTCCAATCTTTTCTCCTCAGCTGCTAATTTCTTTTCTTCAATCAATGCTTTTCTTTCTTCAGCAGCAGCAGCAGCAAGTTTTCTCTCTTCTGCAGCTAATGCTTTGTCATATTGAGCAACTGCCCATTCTTCTAACTGCTGACCAGTCTTATCAAGAGCCCTGCCTTGTGTGATAAAATAATCTAAGGTAGACATCTTGTCTAATAAGATCAGTAATTTGCAAAAGTAAATAAATTCACTTTCTTAGTCTTAATCAAAGACTTTGTATGATAACTTTGTAACCTGTGAAAAATAGTAATTAACTATCCCAATCACTGTGGGAAACAAGCCTTACAAAGGTCTTGTATAAATCCTTATATAATAACAGCTATAAGTTGCTGGTTCACTCTATAATATAAGTGCAGTGCACCAGAAATAGTGTTTTATATCATCAACTGTGTACCTTTAGTAATAGCAATTAACTATGAGTTGATTCTTGTACATCAATTTATATGATCAACTATATTTAAAATAGTGTATGTCGATCAGTCACAAACAAAACAGTTATACAGAAGAACATGAAAACATTTGCGGAAATGAAATAAATCAAATGGGAAAAACAATAAAAGATAAACCGCAAGAGGATAACAAATACAAATAACGCCACAGTATATAAATATAAATTGAGAATAGAACTGAAAGATAGAATAGGGTAGACCAACAAATTACAAACAAATCAAAACAAACTAAAGAACAGAGGAATATTACAAAAACAACAATGAGTACAGACTTCACAGCTAACACTAATAGCAACAGCTGTCGCAGCAAATTTCCAATGAAGAAAATTGCACCTATAGAAACGCACACATCAGACCCTCTATTACGTGGGATACTCTGCTGTGTGACACCGCCCAACCGAAACAACAACCCGCTGGATACAAACAAATATCACATATAAATAGTTAAACATAAATACATAAATGCATAAATAGTATGGCAATATGATGTAAATAGAGTGTTGCAGAAAGAATGTGTTGGAATGAAGGCTCAGTTACACTGCCTAATAGTACAGTACTGTGGTACTTTATTAAACAAATACTTCTGGTCTAATTATTTTAAATTAAACACAGAAATAGAAGCTCCATCGTTGATTTGAATGATAACAATCAATGTAGGACTTCTCAGTTCAATAACATTTTCTTTCGCAAACACTGTCAAATATTCTCCAGTCCTGCTGTGTAATGTTCTATGTTTCAACCAAGCTCGCTGTGTAACACTGTCAGTTGTATGGCAAATGTCCAATGAACCAAATGTCAACAAACCCTGACCTAGTTACTGCATACTCTCGACAGGACAGGTCACGCTGACATCACTGTAGAGTTGTACTGCTGATGTATTTGTGTGTCGTAACAGACCCCAAGGAACGTCTGGTCTCAGTAGTTTACTTCTCAATATGGTCACTGTGCAGGTTGACCCAGGAAGCTGGCCACCAGTTGTTAAACTCTCTTTCTTTGTGTAGTTGTTAACTCATACTGGCTACTAGTTGTCGAATCATGCTTTATTTGCTAAATGATGTGAATGTCCACCAGTGGATAAATGTAGATGTTGGGACTGGTGTAGTAAAGTGTAACGATTGTCAACTCATCAAACCCAGCACAGTTTTGGTCATACAGGTCATCTTGTCCTGGAACATGATGAGGCTCCGGCAAGAATGTGAGTGTAAACAATGAGTGTGTATCTGAATGTCAGTACGCGAATGGTAGAATGATTCGATAGAGTTGACAGGTTGGTAGTACATCACTCATACTCACACTGTTCGAATTCAAGAAGTACTGGAACTACGGTGGTCTTTTTATAACATTTAATGGGACGCACACTTGGACAGTACGTGTATGGTTACAGGAACAAATGTCGACATAGACAGCATAATGTTGATCACAGGAATATCATCTTAAGTTAGCATTCATGCTTGGCAAATATCATAATGGAGCATTCGTAAATAAGCATTCAGCGTTCCATCATGTAAATCATCTGGCTTTACTGACTGGGCACGTCAGACCATAACCAATACATAGGAAGGCTCCTAGACCTAACCTCGTCTAGCGAATATTCCTTCACGTACAGTTCAATATATATATATTTCATAATATAGGAATCCCAGACATGGGTTCTCACATGTAGCAGTGATCTCTTGGTTCATCGAGCGATAGTACAGGCATCCCTTTTTCTCACTCGATAAATACAAAGTATATGAATTTCAACATGGCTGTTCTCTCTCTCGTGAGCTTCACTCACTATAGAATATAGACCAAAATTAGTCATTCATTAAATGTCCTCATTTCTTCATAGGTTCTCTCATAGAGGTAATTGAATAATATCATACAATCCAGTGCTGATACATAGGAATGTCTTCTTCCTTTGAATGGATATTCTTTTTAAAAGTACCACTGTGCATCTGCTTATCAACAACGATGGCGAAGCCCAAGTTCATAATAAATTGTGGTTTTACCTTTTTATGCGAAATATAGCTTTGCCATTCCTTGGCAAAAGAGAATAAACACTGGGGTAAAGTACATACAACATGTCTAAATGATTATCACTTTTCCCCATCCATATATAGATCACTATTTCGGCAAAAAACCTGCTACAACAAAACTCGGCATCCTCACAGGATGACAGCCATGGATCACCCCCTTTGCTAGCGATACTTCCGCTGCATAGCCTTTGACCTTTTCTAGCGACAACCAAATTAGTTCGACTTAGAAATGCAAAGATATCCATATATAAGACAGACTCGTCCTACTCATACAAACACTACGTATAAATTCAGGCCATAGATATACTGAAGCAAGAACAATCTATTCCTACCCAGCCAAAGAATAAATCACAGTAGGCCTAGAGTCGTCTGCGGAGTCCGATCGAAGATGACAGAACTATTTTCAAGGGAAGCAACCCAAAAATGACTTCTCCTTAAGCACTTAAAAAGGAAATACTTTGCTTACAAAATATTTGCAAACATAATAAGAATATAAATGTATTATATTGCAAGATAGTAAAAATTGCCCTTTACAGTAGCATCACACTATTCCAGAATAATTCTGACTGAGATATATAGATATGTGGTAGCAAGTAAGGATATATATATATTACACTACTCTTATTAGATATATATACCTTCACAGCTGATCTCAGTCAGTACACTAAGTCCCCTATAAATATTTATAACATCCCACTTCACCACAATATATGTGGATTAGAATATTTCATGACATCTCCCCTCTTAAAACAGACATCCCATGTCAGTCCTTTATTCTATATACACATAGATAAATGTAAGTCAACTTGACTTTACTCTGCTGTTGTGCTATCATGGTTTTATGTAGTTGGGTCCATTCAGAGTAGGCACTACTCATGAAATCTGCCTCAGACCTCTACAACCAATAATATATTTCGGTTATGTTACTGAACAGCCGCAAGTGTGACTGCTTGTCTTAATGCTGCTTCACAACCCGTATTCACCATTTCTCTTCTCCGAGTCTGCGCAATGACATGTCCAGAGAACCTTAGATTTTCCTCAAAATGTACGTTATGAGGAGATAACATATACCTGGTGATAGCAGAGTTTTCGTAGGGGGATCCCATAATCCTCTTATTAGCCTGTATGAAACATTCGGAATATCCTCAAAGAGGCAACTCTGGGATTCATTACGTTCCTCCGAAATGTTTACATCCAACAATTTTGTCTGATCTCAGGTTTTACTGGAATCTGATAGTATCCTTTACTCAGATCCACTTTTGAGAAATATTTAGCTTTATTTAGCCTGGCAAACAACTGATTTGTATCCGGCAATGGATCCACCTGTCCTTCTGTAATAGCATTCAGTCTCCTGTAATCTATACAGAGTCTATGTTCTCCCGAGGGCTTCCTTAAGAGTACAACACCGGAACTATACGAGGATTCACTGTGTGAAATAATTCCTTCCTTCAACAGATAGTCTATCTCTTCCTTCAAAGCTTTCTCCTTAGCAAACGGAATCGAATATGGTTTCATACAGACAGGTGTGGGGTCTATCAGTTTCATATCATATTCCAATAAGTTTGTATGCCCAGGTCGGTCTGTTAACACCTCTGTATGAGTATCTAGAACCTGTTGCACTCTCTCTTTCTGAGTTTTCGTTAAATGTGTACTGATTTTCACCTGTGCCGCTGTCTCACAGGGGTGTAATGGATATTCAAATGATGAAAGTGGTTCCTTTTTCATCTCCATGGCGATAGACAAGGTTAACAAGTGTGTCTCTTCCTTCCCCTTCTTATCTATCTTATAATTGGTTCTAGACACCTTCTCTAGAACTGTATATGGCCCTTGCCATCCAATTTGTAACTTATTCTGATTACCGGGGAGAAGAAGCAGTACTTTCTCTCCCACAGCCAAATTTCTGTCTTTAGCTTTCCTGTTATAATAGGCAGCATGTTTCTTCCTGGCTTGTTTCAAATTTTCATTGGCAAGTTTCCAGCCAGTTTTTAAACGAGTGGTCAGCTCATTCACATATTGGTATGAAGATGTAATGTTTTCCTCTGCCTTTTCATCAGTCCACGTTCTTAACAGCGTTACATATGGACCTTTAATTTTGTGGACCTATTTGTCCATGCACCGGTATGGTCTCTTCCACTAGAAGCGCTATAGTGATGATTTTTCTTCCCAGAATTATCATGCACAAAACGACCGCTACCAATTGTTTTCCTGGGGCTTTCTCCCCACTTAAAATTCTTGATGAGAGATTTCCTCTCTATATCCTCTTCCTCCAGTTTGTTTAAGTCCGATTGAGGGATTTTCGGCTTATCCTGGGGTAAGACATCTTTTTGCACTCTCCGCATAGTGGCCATTGTAAAACAGTTAAGTGAAGCTTGTCCGTGAAAAGGGGCTTCCCATTTCATTTGGTCCACTTTATCCAATTTATTTTTCTTCGTATTGTCAGGCCTAATTTTGCCCCTTGGCGTGTCCAGGTCCTGATCCATGTTCCCACTTGTGGGTGTTCCCTCATGTGCTATGCTACACCTTTCTACAAAATTCTCAATGTTCCATCTTGCCTTGGGCCAATAATAATTGTGAGCCACCTTTTGAATGATGGTACCTATTTTCTCATGGTCCCCATCTGGTTTCACATGTAGGCTCCTTATTAATTCTGTCCTATATCTTTTAGGAAGTACCAGCTGTCCCTGACCTTTGGATCTAGCTCCAGTCCTCCTATACATCAACTTGTTTTTCATGTAAAAATCTCCCTTGCCTGGAGTTGTATGAGAAGTTGACAATTTCCTGAAACAACGCTTGAGGGTCTTGTCCCCAGCCTGTGCCTTTTTCATCTCTTCTGGAGTGGTATTCAACATAATATCCTCCTCCTGTCTTGAGGTCGACCTGACCTGAAGGGTGGCCATATACACAGGTTTCCTTCTACAACGGTCAGTGTCATGATTGTCCATCTGACAATTTTTACACCACCTTTTTCCTTGGTTGAAAGATTTTCTTTCATCATATTTCCTTTCATCGAATTGTGGGGTTTTATTTTTATTGTCATACCGTGGCCTATCAAATTGGTGCTTACCTTTGTTTTGATCCCTAGGATCAAATTCATTAAAGTTCTGTGGTGCCCTAAAATTATCCACCTGTTTCTTTTTATTACCTGTTACTTCTGCCTGAGCTGCTTGATACCTTTCTGCTACATTTAGCAACTCACCCAGCCTCTCTGCACCTTGTTCCATGAGAAACTTTCTCAGGTCTGGAGCCATGGACTCTCTTAATTGCTCTATAAGGACCATTTCCTTAAGATCTTGGGTTTTCCCCAGAGAAGTCCATTTCTCCAAGTATGTCTCTATTCGTGCAGAGAACTGGTGATAGGTTTCACCTGACAGTAGTTTAGCATTCCTAAATTTTTTCCTATAAAATTCTGCGTTCTTTTCATATCTTAACAAAAGAGCCTGCTTTAGCATGTCATAATTTTCCTGATCACCTCTGCTCATTTTTGCAAAAACTTCATAAGCTGCCCCACGAAGTCCCTGAGATAACTTTAGGCTCCACCTTTCTCTCTCTAACCCATACGTGGTAGCTAATAGTTCGTATCTAATTAAAAAGCTCTCAATATCATCGTCTTTCTCAACAAAATGATCTAAATGAAAATTCATAGCTGAGGTTGAGGCTCCCTGGCTAGCAGTGGCATCAGAGGCAAAGGGACTGGCACCATTTTCAGGAGCATGGCCTTGAAACTCAAACTCCCTTAGTCGTAACTCATGTTCCCTTTGTAATCTCTTATCTTCTGCTTCCCTTTCTGCAGCTAATCGCTTGTCTTCCCTTTCTGCAGCTAATCTTTTGTCTTCTCTTTCTGCCTCCAATGCTTTAGCCTCTTTGTCAGCCTCAATCTGCAACCTCTTAGCCTCAGCCTCAATCTGCAACCTCTTAATCTCTTTTTCAGCCTCTAACTTTCTTTCGGCCTCTTTTTCTAATCTTCTTTCTTCTCGTTCAATATATTTGTCACATTCAGCAGTGACATAAGTAATCATAATTTGCCCGTCCATTCCTAACTCTTTCGCAGTCTGTACAGCAGCAGATCGAAATTTTGCCAGGTCGGCCATTGTCTAACAGATAAATGTCTAAAATATTTAATTAAACAATTTTATCTATGACTAATTAACTCAGGACAACACAGGCACTGTGAGCTCAACCTTATTTATTTTCACCCAAGGATACCTTTTAATTCTTATAATTCCCAATATATATAACAGGAGAAAGTTCAATATCCTGGACCGGACCCCAATATATGTGGTAAAGTGGGATGTTATAAATATTTATAGGGGACTTAGTGTACTGACTGAGATCAGCTGTGAAGGTATCTATATCTAATAAGGGTAGTGTATTATAGATAACCTTACTTGCTACCACATATTTTTACCTCAGTCAGAATTATTCTGGAATATAGTGATGACTACGTTGAATGTCTAGGGTATGTATATGATGAAGTGTAAGTCACAACAACAACAGACAGATAAACAATTTAATTTATTCCACCACACTTGACAACACTGTGACAGTCACATACATATAACACTCTATGAGGATATCTTAAATGAGTCACTGATAAATTTTCAAATATCAATATGTATTCAGTGCTGTCATTAATGTATATGTGTCCTGATTCAAATACAAAGTGAACCAGGAATCACAATCAATTTTAATTACAAGTTATATGTACAGAATTTATCAATATGAATCTTGTAGTGACATATATTATTAATAGTATCCTATGTGTGTCAGTTGTGTAGTAGTAATATGAGGTAATACTGGTTTTGTTTTGTTTTTTTCAAGCTCTGTTGGTATTTGTCATCATGACTTCAATAGTTTGTTTCTGTTGGAACTAGTATTAGAGATGTTCTCAGTTCCTGGCATTAAAACAATTAAATTCCCTCTTTATTTACTGTCAATTTTTGAGGGGGGGGGGGGGGGACATAATGTTGAGCTCCATGGCCACACTTTCTTAACTTTCGTGATGACTGCAGTAAAAGACTCCACTGCTCGATTACTTTAATGAGTTCTGGAGCCACCTCACTGGTTGCTATATGGACCAAGGAGTATGCTGTCCGCCTCTGGATTCAGCAAAGCTCTGACCAGGTGCTGCTCAATAACTTTAAGACCATGGTCCCTGAAACAAGAAGGTTGTACCTCCTACTTCAGAACTAATTTATACTCTATTTCTACACTGAGCACAATACATAACAAACCTGAGTTCAGAGCTTTAGGCCAACTGTCAGCTTCATCTGAAATACTTTACACCAGTATATTCCTCCTTAATGGTTACTACGCCTCTGCAATTCCAGCATTATTTCGTTGTAGTCAATAATCTAGGTGTCAGTGTACTGCTTGGCAATTCCATGTAGTTTTACTTTCCTCCGACACCTTCTGTTCAGGCTGGAGCACTATAGGCTTTACCTCATGTTCGCTACTGAACCACACATATATACAGACATAAGTATCAATTTACATTCAATTTTCATTTAAAAAGATATCAAATATTTCAAACCTACCACAATTCATGGAAATAATACACAGTGACGTTGAATGGCAATGAATATAGCACAACTCCGATCTGCCGATGTCCCAGGCTTTTATTTAGAAAAAAATATACACTGGTGCTCAACGCACTGCTTCTTAGTAGGTTTATTACAAGATGTGGCAAGGAACAGACGCTCTGAATTGAGTATATTCGCAGCTCTAACCAATCAAGCCATGTCTACACATCTTTTCAAAAAAGTACCCCTTCTCACGTTTCCCCTGACAACACAAGATAGTATTTATAGCCCGACTAATCGTGTTTAGCCTTACATTTGTTGCGCTCCAATCAAATAGGAGTTAACATGGTAGGCTATTTCCGTAACGTAATGTTTTTTCAAACACGTTATAAAAAAATTTTATGAGCAGAAATGATTTCATGCTGTCAGGCACCCCCACTATTTTATTTTGGCCATAACTTGGTAATTCCTAGACTATTTGCGTAACGTTTAACATATTCTTTGTCAGCACGTCCTAAGGAACCCAAATATACAAATTTAAAAGCGCTAATATGCATTTTCTTCTAGGATAGTCGTGCTGTTACCACTTCCTCACTTCCAAACTTTAGGGTGTCTGGGTACTGTCATGTTTTCAAACGTAAACCAGTATAATGTCATGTTTCCCAATAAGAATTTTTTATGTTTTTAAAACCTAACTCTCGGATGGGTAGTGTTTTTTATCACGGTCTATCTGAAAAAAAGTTATTGCTAGTGGCCTTACACGTGGGATTTGCGTTACTATTAATCGCGCGACGCGTGTAGTGTTGCATGCTTCCTGCCTTCAGTCGTCCCTCTCTCTCTCCTACTTTCATCTGTCTTTTAGTTACGCCGTGTATAAAATGGAATGAATGAAATATTAAATCTAGGTCATTGATCAGCTTGCGTATCTCAAGGTTTTTCCAAGAAATACAGTACACGTTTCATTGAAGAAAGCGTGTAGTGATGCAGTTGGCTTTTACTATCAAACGCGAAAGTGCTACACTTATGCAGACGAAGGAGAACACAGGGGGGATTTCGAGTACAGTCATTGTGACAGCACTGTTCTTTACCATTCTTCTTTCCTTTTATTAAATTTATTTGTTAGGCTTTATATTTACGTTTTAATTTATATATGTGGATTAGAATATTTCATGACAGAAGACTTGGCATGGTTTGTGTTGAAGGCCTGTGCTCCTTGAGGAGCTAAGGGTAATGATTGAATACCAGCAGATGCCACGTGCAGTTGTCCCGGGGGGAGGGAGGGTTATCCCTAAGGAAACGAAGAAAGAGTAGGTCTTACTTTTCCCTCAACCATGTCGTGAGAGGCGACAGATATGAGGTTGTGCAGGGGGGGGGGGGGAAATGGCTACCTCATCCTGTAAAACAAAGTGCAGTAGATAACACCGCCGTGAGAGCACATGAATGCTCTGATGCTGGCTTACTACCAGGGATTAGCTGCTGTGGTGGTTCTATGTTGTATAGGGAGCGAACAGGGAGGATAAAAGAAAATGCCAGCAGATAATTGATGCAGGTTGTTGTCCACAAGATGTTGCTCCCTGAGCTACAATTGGAGTTGCTCTATATTTGTGCTTTTGTTTCCTTCAGAACATTCCTGTTACATTGCTGATCGTCCTGACCTTGTGCGGATGCTTGGATCCGACCTGGCGCTGATCTGACACATCAAACATGAGCTTCAGTAGCGACGAGGTCAACTTTCTAGTTTATCGTTACCTACAAGAGTCAGGTGAGTTCGTAGGAATAATTCTGCTCACTTTGATAAATCAATCAATAAACCGGCGGTGGGAGAGGAGGGACACCAGACAGTAGACTAGGTGATGTCGCTACTTGTGTGGACATGGATCGTCACTTGTGTGGACCTGGGTCGGCACAGTTTTTATTTTCTGTCGCCTAGTGTCCGTCTTTCTTTCTGTCATTCTTTTTTTCTTCGTTTCTCTTTCTTTTCCTTTCTTTCTTTCTTTATTTTCCTTCCTTTCTTTATTTTCCTTTCTTTCTTTCGACTGCCTACAGTTTACCTGTTTTCATTATTTGTGGCCCACAGGCCTTGTGTTTCCCTCTATATCTATTTCTGAATACAGGTATACCTCGGAGATATTGCGGGTTTGGTTCCAGACCACCGCAATAAAGCGAATATCGCAATAAAGCGGGTCATACCCATTTTTTTGGCTTCCCAGTGCATATGAAAGCCTAAACTCATGTTTACACTATGTCTATTAAGTGCGCAATAGCCCTAGCTCTAAAAAAAATGTACTGTAAAATTAAAAATACTTTATTGCTAAAATAAAATGCTAATCTTCATCATCTGAGCCAAAATCTATCGGAAGAAGAAGGCACGTTCTAGTAAATAAACATAAAAAAATTTGGAAAAAAAAGCGCAATATCTGCGAAGCGCTATAAAGCGAAGCGCAACAAAGCGAGGTATACGCATTCGTTTATGAAACCAGTCAGTGCTACCTTTCTCATTCATTTATCATTACCTGGCATATCATATTCTACTTCTTCATTTTGTGCCCCGTACTTAACATGGAACCACTACTGCAGGAAGCCTGCACCAAGTATTCACATGGTCTGTGGCAAGTTGTTTTACATGTTGAGGTTGCATGCCCCTTTCATAAACCTCTTATTAGTCACCTTTGACGGCATGTCTGAGGGTGCAGTAGTCTTGTCTTTATCCCGAGAACTAACACTGTCACGTGGTACATTCCTTCAACACATGCATGCCAACTCTTCCTGTCACGTGACATCCATTCAAGGTTTTTTTCTATTCTCTTCTTTATCCCTTTCATTTCTGTTTCCAGTTTTCTTGTTGTTGTTGTTGTATCTTAGCCTGGTGATTCCAGAATAAGGACTGCCTTGTAATGCTATCAGGTATGTCCTATCCATTGCCAACATCTTCTTCTCACCTCCTTGTTATACAACTGGTTTTTTTTTTTTTTTTTCGTACGCCCGCTAATACTCGAGGCGAAATCTCAGGTTATTATTAATATTTTAACCTGACATTGATTTTACGTGAGTATCCCTTTGTTTCTTGTACAGAGACAGGTGTCCCTCGCCATTCAGGCAAATACTCTCCGATTTCGGAGGTACCCATTAGAGCTGGGTCGGCTCAGGAGCCGCCAGTCCCTGGTCGACGACACTCCTTCAAATGTCTTCGCCAGGTCTCGAGTTAATCCAGTCCAAATCCCGGTCAACGAAAAATCCTCAAATGCCGTCGCCCGGGTTTGATCCTGTATCACCCGGTCGCCAGAGCGGTGTTGTAACCACTACGCTAGCGCGGCCCCCATACAACTGGTCTAGTTCTTGCCATCAGTTCCCACATTGGTGATCTTATACCTTTTCCGTCATTGTGTGCTGTGCTGGCACATATTTATGAAAGTGTGTAATTTTTTGGTTGTTGTTTTTTATTTTTGTTTTAAGTTCCCCCTCTAGCCTTTTTATTTCAATTTTGATATCACTGCCTAACGGCTGGATGATCTAGATTTTGGTAATCTTTACCTTTAGTGCCGTCGAGAATGTATAATATATGTATTTTCGTACCATTTATAGAGTTAGCGTTGGTTAAAAAAAAAAAGTAAAGGAACCCGTTACACGCCCATTGAGGCATATTGGGAATATGGTGTTAGGCCCATATTATCTTGACCGTCGGCACACTAGGGGTGATGTGGTCGGCATCACGCCGGCCGCCTTAACCTTCCCAGAGTTGTTCTGGTACCCATTTGGGGCTGGGTCGACCCAGGAGCCGTTTGTGGCCTAAAAAATTCCCACCTAATCTGGGGATCGAACCATAGACCACTGCGCTAGGAAGCCAGTGCACTAACCACTATGCTACCGCGGCTCCAGTTAGCGTTGGGGTTAACCCTAATCCTAACCCTAACTCAGTACACGTATTATACATACTCAACGGCACTAAAGGTAAAGATTACCCTAGATTTTGCCGATGACCAGGCTCACCTGTCCTATAACCGTAACCAGATGGTAGACAAAATTTGATAGATTTACAGCAATTTGGTCAGAAAATACACAGTGAAAAGATGCAGCCTCACCATACATAACTAATTGCCACAAAATCTGCCACTGCAAGAATGCATGAGTACGTTGTTGCAGACTTCCGCCAAAGAGGCCAGCTGTCGCAATGGGTGCTTGCCTCGCAAGTAGCGAAAAGGGAAAATGAATGAACTGCCATGTGTGAAGGTGAAAGTTGGTTGAACATATATCATAAAACAAATCATATTAAATACTATCTATACTATAGTGCAACAATCTCAGGGAGAGCCAAACAACAGCTGTCACCGGATATGAGCAGGACAAACTGGGTCACTTAACCAACACGTGGTATCGACAGGGGGTTTTCATTTGCCGCTGCCTAATATCTCATATTACGTCAAAAACATGTTTGTCTGTAAATAATGCATTAATTTTCTTTTATTTCATTACAGTTGAAAATATTTTACATTAAGGCTTGTTTCAAAATATGTTTAAAAGATACATAAAATACTACAATATTATTTTTTAAAATCCTACTACCTTTCACCAAAAGACCATCCGCGTGCAGCCATTAATGGAGCGAGACTCGTAGTGTTCATAGGCTTAGGGCAGGGTTTCTTCGCCATTTTTGTGTCGTGGACCCCTTTGATTGTCCCATAAAGGCTATAGTCGCCTTTGATTGTCCCATGAAGGCTACTAGAATTTGCCAGCAACTATAAACTAACCCTTGCAAATACACTATTTCCTCATAAGTTATCAAGAAAAACAACGTGGCATGCTCCAAAAACTGAGATACATAACCAAATTGATTTTATTCTTGTATCCAAAAGATTCAAGTCCAGCATTAATAAAGCCAAGACTAGGACTTTTCCTGGCGCCGACATTGGTAGTGATCACGACATGGTATTGATGACGCTCAAGCTGAAACTCAAAAAGAACTATAATCAAAACAGATGTTCTCAGTTAAGATTCAATTTAGACAAATTGAAAGATCCAGAAATCGCGGGAATCTTTGAGGCAACTGTTGGAGGAAAATTCGCAGCTCTCAACTTTTTGGAGGATGATATCAATCACAGAGAACATGAAAGACGTGCTCATTGAATCAGCAACAGAAATACTTGGTAAAAGAAAGAAAATAAACAAACCATGGGTTACAGATGACATTCTGAAGTTATGTGATACACGACGGGAAATGAAAAAGGTTAAGAAAGAGGTCCCTGAAGCAGCATGGCAATACAGTATGGTGAATAAAAATATTAGAAAGAAAATGAAACAGGCCAAAGAAAAATGGGTAGCTGATCAATGTGAGTCCATTAATACGGGGCTAATAAAAGGTAACAGCAAGGCAGTTTTTGACACATTAAGAAGACTATCAAAACCCCAACAGCCCAGGGTAACTGTCATAGAAGATAGCAATGGGGCTCTGCTCAATGAAAAAACAGCTGTAATGAGAAGGTGGACAGAATATTGTAAAGAATTATATAACTGTAAACTTGACACTGACTTAGGCATATTAAACAACATTAAGTGCGAAAACAGAGAACTCGGAAATGCAGCAATACTACGGGAAGAAGTGGAAGAGGCTATATGTTCGATGAAAGGAGGGAAGTCACCGGGTGTGGATAATATACCAGCAGAGCTCTTGAAATATGGAGGACCAGATATAGTAAAAATCATGACAACAATTTGCCAGAAGATATGGAGTACAAAAAAATGGCCAAAAGAATGGACGCAGTCATTAGTAATACCGCTTCCAAAGAAAGGAAATCTAAAAATGTGCAAGAACTACAGAACCATTAGCCTTATTAGTCATCCAAGTAAGGTGATGTTAAGGATACTTTTGAACAGAATAAAACAGAAATCAGAAGAAATCTTGTCAGAGGAACAGGCTGGCTTTAGACCAAAAAGAAGTACCTCAGAACAAATCTTCAATATTAGATTACTGATCGAAAAACATCTCCAGCATCAACATGATTTATACCATAACTTCATCGATTTCACAAAAGCCTTCGATCGAGTCTGGCATGAAGGTTTATGGCAAATAATGAGAAAATTCAATTTTGATACCAACATCATAGATATCATTGAAGCACTATACAAGGACGCAAGCAGTGCTGTTTTTGCAAGCAATGACATTGGAGAATTTTTCAAAACAACTGTAGGAGTTCGCCAGGGATGTATCCTGTCACCAGTGCTCTTTAACATTTATCTAGAACTTATTATGCAGGAGGCTCTCTACGATTATAAATCAACCATATCGATTGGAGGCCGACCTCTGTGTAATCTACGTTTTGCTGATGATATTGATCTGATAGCTGGAACAGAATCAGAACTTCAAGACCTTACCTCTAGACTGGAGAAAGTAACAAGAACATATGGGATGGAAATTAATATAGAAAAAAGCAAGATATTGGTGAATAGCCATAAGAAACATGTTCCGACCAACATTACGTTAAATGGGCAAACGTTAGAAGAAGTTAACACCTTTAAATATCTCGGGTCCACTATATGTAGTGATGGAAGATCAAATAAAGAAATCAAGACAAGACTTGAGATGGCCTCAGCTGCCATGACAAGGTTGAATGTGATCTGGAAAAGTAACATCAGTTTTCCTGTGAAGATCAAATTATACAAATCACTTGTATTATCTATTCTCTTGTATGGGTGTGAGGGCTGGACACTCACTGCAGATACGGAGCGAAGGATTCAGGCTTTTATAGCATAAATGTTACAGAAGAATTTTGCGCATTTGCTATAAAGAGCACAAAACAAATGTCTATGTTAGAGAGAAGATAAACACCTATGCAGGCCATCAAGAACCACTTTTGTCAATAGTGAAACGTCGAAAGCTTGCCTGGTTTGGGCATGTAACTCGTCATGACTCCCTTTCGAAAACGATCCTCCAGGGAACAGTCGAAGGTAAACGGAGAAGAGGAAGGCAAAGAAAATCCTGGGCTGATAACATCAAAGAATGGGCAGGACACGGTTTCTCCACACTTGTACGCATTGCTGAGAATAGAGAGCAGTGGAGGACCCTGTCTGCTGATGCTTCCACCATGGCACCCCTACGACCCATGACGGGTTATGGGTTGAGATGAGATGATGAGATTGTACGATGAAGGCTACAGACCCCCTTGATTGTCCGATGAAGGTTATGAACCCCTTCTTGTGAAAAAAAAAAAATGTACATAAAAGCATTGCCAAAAAAAAAAAAAAAAAAACTTTACATTTTAAACTATGCACACGGACCCCCTTGAATCCATTCATGGACCACAGGTTAAGGAACCCTGGCCTAGGTGAATGGCATCAACAGCAAATAATGCAGGCTCACTATAAACACGACGAATCCACACATAAATCAACAATACAAAGACTTGAAAGTTGATCTATATACTTGTATTTTACAAATTCCACGACAAACAGAACATACATCATTTTACTTAGTGTTCATTAGTCAGTGAATTTCTGTGCATTCAACTTCAATGTGATCAGTTTATGTCAAGTTCAATATCCGATCACTAACACCTGGGCGTCCAGTACATTGTCACGCGGTCATCAATAAATAACTCAAATTCAACACCAAAATATTAGTGATAGCTCATGATTATTCTAGGACACCATACAACCCTTATGCCCCATTATTGCTAGTTATATTCTAGGACACCATACAACCCTTATGCCCCATTATTGCTAGTTATATTCTAGGACACCATACAACCCTTATGCCCCATTATTGCTAGTTATATTCTAGGACACCATACAACCCTTATGCCCCATTATTGCTAGTTATATTCTAGGACACCATACAACCCTTATGCCCCATTATTGCTAGTTATATTTTAGGACACCATACAACCCTTATGCCCCATTATTGCTAGTTATATTTTAGGACACCATATAACCCTTATGCCCCATTATTGCTAGTTATATTCTAGGACACCATACAATCCTGATGCCCCATTATTGCTAGTTATATTCTAGGACACCATACAACCCATATGTCCCATTATTGCTAGTTATATTCTAGGACACCATACAACCCTTATGCCCCATTATTGCTAGTTATATTCTAGGACACCATACAACCCTTATGCCCCATTATTGCTAGTTATATTCTAGGACACCATACAACCCTTATGCCCCATTATTGCTGGTTATATTCTAGGACACCATACAACCCTTATGCCCCATTATTGCTGGTTATATTCTAGGACACCATACAACCCTTATGCCCCATTATTGCTAGTTATATTCTAGCAGTGCTGGTCTCTCGCAGCACAGGTGCCGAGTTCGAATCGCGGTACCGACACTCTGCAGCCTACCCAGCTGTAAATGGGGTACCTGACTCCGCTCTTTGAGTTGGGGAAGGAAAAGGGAGCGAGCAAGGGAACTGGTAACCGCACTTCTCGATGCGGGACCTAGTATGATGAAGTCTCTAACACTTCACTACCCTGCGGCAGTATAGGCTATGGGACTACCTTTTTTATATATTCTAGGACAGCATAAATCCTTACGCTTCATTACTGTATTTCATTTTCCACAACAGCTCATAATTAACAATACGCCCTGCACTTGAACACTTTATGACCAAAAGATTTCTGCACACATCAAAACACACCAGGCGAACGACCTCGAATGTCAGCATAAACAGCCAATAGGAAGGCGCGTGACAAGTTGAGCAATTAGCTGAGCTGTGCCGCGTGTTAAAAAAATTCTTCAAGAAGGGAAATTCCCAATATTTCAATCGCCGGGTGCGTCTCTTAACAATTAGTCCTAACTTTCTTGACGGTTATGTGGTTTGGCCTAGTGCCCCTAGATCTATAGAGAGTTACGCCAACTATGTCAGAATCGAAAACGAGGCTGAACGACGTAGACGCCATTTTCGGCTGGACAATACCAGGCCTAGTAGCGAGAATAAGCATCGAGTAAGATTTTTTTTTTTTAAAGTAATGAAGAAAAATATCCCGTTCAACCTCTGATGGGTTATAATTAGAATATATATTGTTTTCAATTCCAAATCATATGAACAACTGCCAATATGAGAAAGTGGCATCACATTTGTCAAATCATTGTAAATAGGGACAATCACAATTATGCTTATACGTTAAATAAATAAGCAAACAAACAAAATCAAGAAGAAACTCTGAACAAGAATAATATTAAAATGGAGGGGTATAAAGGCCTGGTGGTTCCAGTTATATAGCTGACTTTCAGATATGTAATTGACTTTCATCTGTTAAAAGTCATATGCATTGTAAGAACAGCATCAGACCTTTATAATGTATGTATATATATATATATATATATATATATATATATATATATATATATATATATATATATATATATATATATATATATATATATATATACATATACATATACATATACATATATATATATATATATACATATATATATATATATATATATATATATATATATATATATATATATATATATATATATATATATATATATATATATATATATAATTTTTAGTATTATATAATTTTTAGTATTATATAAGAATAATAAGAAATATATATGATTATATATATATATATATATATATATATATATATATATATATATATATATATATATATATATATATATATATATATATATATATATATATATATATATATATATATACATACAAATTATATAATAATAAAAAATTATGTAATATAATTATATAATACAATTGTAATAAAATCTCCGGTCCAAAATATGTAATTAGATTTTGTTAAAACTATCTGTACATTGTCGCATTTTTAATGAAAACAAACACTGATATGATCATCTGGACCTAGTAAAACTGTCAGTGTCTACAATAGTCATTCACCAGTATCCACATTTCAAACTAGGTAAATAGTTCAATTCGAAGGGAGTATGTGTTGCTAAGTGTTGCAATTCTAACGGAATATTTGTTGCCAAATAGTGGAATTCTAACGGAATATAAAATTTAACGAGTATGTGTTAAAATTTAATGAGGTATGTGTTAAAAATTCACGCTACTGATTCTATTCAACAAAACGGTAAGTAAACTAGTTTTCTTCTTTTTGTTTTGTTAGTTGACATACAAAGAATAGTACAAATATGTGCTACTGTATTTGCATCTAATTTTATTTCAAATTATTAGTTAACCTAAACGAAAATGCAAATTGGGTCTGAAACTCGCGATTGGGTCCATTTTCCTGCAATACGGGTATAGCCGAAAATGGCGGCCAAATTTTAGTTGGCGTAACTCTCTATACATCAAGGGGTCTAGTTTGGCCATGTCTGCAGATTGGGAGAAGATCGGCTACGACGACAAGCATAGTAAACAAAGAGCCAGGTATCCAGACACCCAGGACGACCCAGAGTCCGCTGGGAGGACAACATTAGACAATCTTTGAAGGACCGAGGACTAGAATGGAACCAGGCCAGGAGGAAGACAGCCGATAGGATAGTCTGGCGCTCTCTCTTCCAAACCTCTACACCTCACGGTATAAGGGGAACGACTAAGTAAGTAAGTAAGTATTTGGTTATGACGTTTGTCCAGAGTGTCCGATTGACAGAATGGTTAGAGCGCTGGTCTCTTGCGGCATAGGTGCCGGGTTTGATTCACGGTGTCGATACGCTTCAGTCTACCTAGCTATAAATGTGTACCTGACTTTGCTCTTGAGTTAGGGAAGGAAAATCTGCCAGGAAAGGAACTGGTCACTCCCACCTGATGATGCTGGACCTAGTATAGTGAAGCCTGTAACACTTTGCTCCCCTACGGCAGTATCTGTTATGGGACTACATTTACCGTTACCGATTATTCTGATGATCAAATAGTCTGGTTGTTTGGTTGGTTAAGACATTTTTCCTTGTTATTCTAACTGATGATCAAATAGTCTGGTTGTTTGGTTGGTTAAGACATTTTTCCCTGATCTGATGATCAAATAGTCTGGTTGTTTGGTTGGTTAAGACATTTTTCCCTGTTATTCTAACTGATGATCAAATAGTCTGGTTGTTTGGTTGGTTAAGACATTTTTCCTTGTTATTCTAACTGATGATCAAATAGTCTGGTTGTTTGGTTGGTTAAGACATTTTTCCCCTGTTAGTCTAACTGATGATCAAATAGTCTGATTGTTTGGTTGGTTAAGACATTTTTCCCTGATATTCTAACTGATGATCAAATAGTCTGGTTGTTTGGTTGGTTAAGACATTTTTCCCTGTTATTCTAACTGATGATCAAATAGTCTGGTTGTTTGGTTGGTTAAGACATCTTTCCCTGTTATTCTAACTGATGATCAAATAGTCTGGTTGTTTGGTTGGTTAAGACATTTTTCCCTGTTATTCTAACTGATGATCAAATAGTCTGGTTGTTTGGTTGGTTAAGACATTTTTCCCTGTTATTCTAACTGATGATCAAATAGTCTGGTTGTTTGGTTGGTTAAGACATTTTTCCCTGTTATTCTAACTGATGATCAAATAGTCTGGTTGTTTGGTTGGTTAAGACATTTTTCCCTGTTATTCTAACTGATGATCAAATAGTCTGGTTGTTTGGTTGGTTAAGACATTTTTCCCCTGTTAGTCTAACTGATGATCAAATAGTCTGATTGTTTGGTTGGTTAAGACATTTTTCCCTGATATTCTAACTGATGATCAAATAGTCTGGTTGTTTGGTTGGTTAAGACATTTTTCCCTGTTATTCTAACTGATGATCAAATAGTCTGGTTGTTTGGTTGGTTAAGACATTTTTCCCTGTTATTCTAACTGATGATCAAATAGTCTGGTTGTTTGGTTGGTTAAGATAACTGATGATCAAATAGTCTGGTTGTTTGGTTGGTTAAGACATTTTTTCCTGTTATTCTGACTGATGATCAAATAGTCTGGTTGTTTGGTTGGTTAAGACATTTTTCCTTGTTATTCTAACTGATGATCAAATAGTCTGGTTGTTTGGTTGGGTAAGACATTTTTCCTTGTTATTCTAACTGATGATCAAATAGTCTGGTTGGTTAAGACATTTTTCCCTGTTATTCTATCTGCTGATCAACTGGTTGGTTAAGACATTTTTCCTTGTTATTCTAACTGATGATCAAATAGTCTGGTTGTTTGGTTGGGTAAGACATTTTTCCTTGTTATTCTAACTGATGATCAAATAGTCTGGTTGTTTGGTTGGGTAAGACATTTTTCCTTGTTATTCTAACTGATGATCAAATAGTCTGGTTGGTTAAGACATTTTTCCCTGTTATTCTAACCGATGATCAAATAGTCTGGTTGTTTATTTGGTTAAGACATTTTCCCCTGTTATTCTAACTGATGATCAAATAGTCTGGTTGTTTGGTTGGTTAAGACATTTTTCCCTGTTATTCTAACTGATGATCAAATAGTCTGGTTGTTTGGTTGGTTAAGACATTTTTCTTGGTTATTCTAACTGATGATCAAATAGTCTGGTTGTTTGGTTGGTTAAGACATTTTTCCCTGTTATTCTAACCGATGATCAAATAGTCTGGTTGTTTGGTTGGTTAAGTTATTTTCCCCTGTTATTCTAACTGATGATCAAATAGTCTGGTTGTTTGGTTGGTTAAGACATTTTTCCCTGTTATTCTAACCGATGATCAAATAGTCTAATTGTTTGGTTGGTTAAGACATTTTTCCCTGTTATTCTAACCGATGATCAAATAGTCTGGTTGTTTGGTTGGTTAAGACATTTTTCCTTGTTATTCTAACTGATGATCAAATAGTCTGGTTGTTTGGTTGGTTAAGACATTTTTCCCTGTTATTCTAACTGATGATCAAATAGTCTGGTTGTTTGGTTGGTTAAGACATTTTTTCCCTGTTATTCTAACTGAAGATCAAATAGCCTGGTTGTTTGGTTGGTTAAGACATTTTTCCCTGTTATTCTAACCGATGATCAAATAGTCTGGTTGTTTGCTTGGTTAAGACATTTTTCCCTGTTATTCTAACTGATGATCAAATAGTCTGGTTGTTTGGTTGGTTAAGACATTTTTCCCTGTTATTCTAACTGATGATCAAATGGTCTTGATGGTTATTTGGTTTTTTAAGACATTTTTCCTTTTATTCAACTTATGATCAAGTGATCTTGACAGTTATTTGATTCTGAGATTTGACCTGTTATCCTAACTGATAATATAGTTCTCGCCACCTGTTATTTGGTTATGACATTTTGTCCTGTTATTGTACCTAATAATTAGGTTGCCTTGGCGACTGTAGTCAATAGATTCTTCGTGTTATTCATATTAAGAAATTTTATATTGTTCTTATATGAAATTAAGGGACCCTCATGCCTAAGTATTTTGGGAACTGCCGATAGGTTTGTTTGTTTGTTTATTGTTGTTTTTTCTTTACTCAGCTCTGATTCTTTATTAGCTGTACATCTTTTATTATTATATATTTATTTTACATGTTCAAAAATCTATACTCTTTGCAAGGCTTCTCTGATCTCCTTAGATGCCGGTCTAAACCAAATGAGCTGTCGTAAACAAGATTGTGTGATTGTAGAAGAGGAAGCCTGTGAAGAATCCCAATCGTTATTTACATCAAAGCTTGTACTCTTGTTGTGAAAGTTAAATACAGTTTTCAGATTTCTTAGTAATGCGCCTTGAAAAAAGGAGAAGTTCCACAAGCGTTGTTGTGGCTGTCTAAAATTACGCTGGGACCAAAAGTTATTATTATTATTCTATTTTTTCTTTCATTTGGTGGAAAGGTGAAGTATAATTGCTGTGAGATAATAGTTAAAAGAAAGGTCATGAAAACAAGTTACTGAGTGTAAAGTTGTGAGATTGGAGATTCAATCAATTAATCAGTAATACCGTGTAGGTTCCTGAGGAGCATAGGCCTTCAACAAACACACGCCATGATGACAGAGTAGAACAGAATGATTGAAATAGTACAATAAGGTTAGCAATGGGAACTAATGACAAGAACCAGACAATTGTCAGTGGAACAAGAGATGAGGCGAAGACGCTGTCTATAGAGAAGACACACATTGAGGAAACCAGTTGATAGCATTACGAGGCAGGCGTTATACTGGAATCCCCAGTAGCAGGCAACAAGAGAAAATGGAGGCGAAGACGCTGTCTATAGCACGCGGAAGAAGTCGGTATAAGTTTGTTGAAGGAGCTGTAGGGTCAAGTTTATTTTGTTTGGAGTACATTGAGGTCAGCTATGTAGACTACAGTTTGAGTGTTTGTATTAGAAATGGCAGAGTAAAAGTAGCAGAAGCAGACCGAAAAATACAGGGAGAAGAAAACTGGAGACAGAATTGAAAATGATGAGGTAGACATGGAAAGACATTAAGCTGATGGCACGCGGAAGGAGAAGTCGGTATAAGTTTGTTGAAGGCTTATGCTGCTTGGGGGGAGCTGTAGGGTCAAGTTTATTTTGTTTGGAGTAGTGGACGTATAAGGAAGATAACAGGTCAGCTATGTAGACTACAGTTTGAAATTAGAAATGGCTTAAAGGTGACCTTGTAGACTGATCAACTGAACACCAGTGTTGTATAAAGATACCGCATATATAAAGATTTAGATCAGTGGTTCCCAAAGTGGGCGGTACCGCCCCCCTGGGGGCTTTGGAAGGGTCCAAGGGGGCGATATGGAAAATATTGGCCAGAGGGGGGCGTTCAGTAGTAAACAGTGGGCGTTTAGTAGTAAGGGGGGTTCAGGATTTGACAAGCTAAATTCAGTACGTGCGGGAGAGAAAGGAATTGTGGATTTGAGAGACAACATCAGTGAAGCGGGGACGATGTGGATGATTGTATTACTAGGATCATTAAGCAGGGCATAGCTTCGTCTATGTGTGTCGTTCTGAGCTCAGGTAACCATCGCTGACCATAAACGGTAATCGGGAACTGTTAGTAAAGTGGTTAACCAAACACCTATTGTCCATTCGTTCACTCCTGAAGGAAGAGAAATGACCCGTGCCGATGGCATGGACAAAATTAGATACCTGCCGGTGATTCAGAAAGTACCAACTTTGCTTTGTTGCGGAATTTATTGTCTCGGTATTTGCGGGGGCTAGTGGTAACTAGATATTCCCAGATTGGTAATAAATAAGAGAAAAGGTTCAAGGGAGAAAGATTTTAACGGTACTTGGCATTATAAATCAGTCTTTGATCCTCTGAACCGGCTTTCCTACCTTACATTCAGACTTTCATCAATCGACTACGCGATGTACGTTTCCCGTCTATTTCAACTTTGCGCTGGCTATGAGCAAAACCAACAAACTTTCTCAGCTTTTCTTTTGTGAACAGTGGTTTTAAATAAGCGTGTACCGGGTATCAAACAATTTCAACCTGTCGATAAGGTACGTTTTCTTACTTATATTTTTTGTTTGTTTGCACAGAGCTAGCATCGGTTTTACTAACATTAATTATTAATTAAGCAGATACATTTTGATACTGATTTGCTGTATATTGAATATTTCTATTCACTCTATTATATTACATCCTTTTAATTTGTTACCGGGAACTCCACTCTTTGTAGTTAGGCTACTGTCTCTCAATTTTTAAATCTGAAGACCTATCAATATAGTGCGTTATTTTATATTTTGTTCATATTAAATAACTATTATTATACTTTATGAAATGATTATTGCGTTACTTCAGTGTTGGTGTGGCTGTTGCTATTTGTGTTTTTTTTTCCCCTTCTGATTGTTGTATTTTTGCTAATTTATTTATGGCTGTGAAACTTTATAAAATTGAAGAGTAAACTGGTAAGAACATCTGTGTCAACATTTTTGTAAAGCCACTTTTAAATCAGCTTGTGTTGTTTACTCGACGAATATTTTTCTATCTGCAAAATTGTAAAATCAATTCTTTGTTCCAGAATTCAGAACAAATATGGCAAAAGCAGAACAAACCAAAAAGAAGTGCAGACAATACAGCGTGGAATATCTGAAATATGGATTTATTCCAGCACTAAATAACCAACAACTGCCAATGTGTCTATTATGTGAGAGGGCCTTTTCAAATGAGGCGATGAAACCTTCCAGACTACTTGAACATTTGAAAAAAATTCACCCAGATAAAACAGATAAAAGTTTGACATATTTTCAGTCACTTCGTGAAAACTTTCAGAAACGTAAAACTGTCCGTGACATGTTTGTCAACACTTCACAACAAAGCTGTGATGGTTTGCGAGCTTCATACAAAATTTCATTGCTGATAGCTAAATCTGGAAAGTCTCACACAATCGCAGAAAATTTGATTTTGCCAGCTATAAGGGAGTTTGTGAGTACAGTTATGCATAAGTCACCTGAACAAATAATTAAAGCAATTCCGCTCAGCAATACCTCTGTTCAAAGAAGAATAGATGAAATGGCTGAGAATGTTGAAAATACATTGTGCAACATACTTAGGACAACAGAATTTGCATTGCAGTTGGATGAGTCAACTTTGCCTAGCAACGAATCTTTGCTTCTTGCCTATGTTCGCTTCGTAAAAGATGGAAGCTTGGTTCAAGAGTTGTTATTTGCTAAGCAACTAGTAACTGATACAAAAGGAGAGTCAATATTTCGTGTAGTAGAGAAATTTTTCAAAGAGAAGGACATTCCGCTTACTAACATTCTTGCTTGTGCAACAGATGGGGCACCATCAATGATAGGTTGTTACCGCGGGTTTATCGCTTTCTTAAAAGAAGCTGTACCTGGTATATTTACAATACACTGTGTAATTCACAGACAACATCTTGTCGCAAAAAATCTAAGTGATCGGCTTCACAAATCATTAAATACTGGTATCACAGCGATTAACAAAATTAAGTCCCATGCTCTCAATTCTCGACTATTTCGAGAGCTTTGTACTGAGAATGATGAACAGTTTGAACGTTTGCTGATGCACACACAGAAGTCAGGTGGCTCTCAAAAGGAAATTGTCTGAGACGCTTTTATGCTCTTTTTGAAACTGTGGTAGAATTCTTCAAAGACTCGCATGCTTCGCTCAGTACAGAACTAACGAATATCAGGCATGACATTGCATATTTGTCAGATTTATTCACAAAGTTTAACGAAATAAATCTACAACTGCAAGGAAATGATATTAATCTTATAAAAGTCAAATCTGTCGTCTCCACGTTTCTGGCCAAATTAACGCTATTCAAACGTAATATTGGCCGTCGCGAGTTAATCCAATTTCCCAGCCTCTTAGAGTTGGAAGAGAAAGACAAAATACCAGAGGATAATCTTCAAGTATATTGTGCACATCTAGATATGCTGCAGAAAGACATGTCTCAGAGGTTTCAGGATCTTCTTTTGATCACGATTCCAGACTGGATAATAAATCCATTCCTAGACGCGTGCAGTGATGAACTAGGAAGGGTGGAAGAGGAACTGATATCGCTACAAAATGACGCTGAGCTTAAGCCAATGTTCAAGAAATCATATCAAGACTTTTGGTTGCAGAAAGAAATCTCTGAACGCTACCCTGCAGTGTGGGGAAAGGTTAAGATGTTCTGTATTGCCTTTCCAACATCGTATTTAGTAGAGCGTGGTTTCAGCGCGGTTGTCCAACTTCTTTCGAAGCAGAGAAACAGACTGCAGATTACTGAACGTGGGGATCTGAGACTCCTTCTAAGTAACTTTCAGCCTGATATTGAGAAGCTGATATCACTACACCAGGCACATCCATCTCACTGAAGTTAAAAATGAAGTAAGTTTGTACTAATTTACTTTCGCATACTGCTGTTTGTTTTCAGCATTAAGCTGTTTTTCTTTTTTTAAATTAATAAATAAGCGTATCTGTAGCATTAAATTGTAGTTGTTACTGTATTAAGTTGCTCTTATTTTTTTCTTTTAATTTTAAATGTAATAAATGGGGATATGCCCTGGGTAGCCTGTAGCAAAAAAGTTTTATTTAGAAAGGTACCGCTATAATGTCATTTGACTTTAAGAACAAGGTCCCAGATTAGTTGTTTGGACAGGCCTACGTACAGCATTAAAGAAAAGCAACGGTAATTCCATAGCAAATACTGGGGAGTGAAGTGTTAGAGATTTTACCACACTAGGTCCAGCTTTAAAAAAAAATGAAGGCAGGTCTTACAAATAGTGAGCAGTGCGGTTAATGAACTCGTGATAGAGAGTCGTCATACTATGCCCAGACCTTAAGGTCTTTTATGTTTGGACATACGACCCAGTATAACCAACGGACTTTGTGTCTAGGTTGAACGGTGAGCGCCTCGCCAAAACGAGGCAAAATTTTATGTAAAAAAAAAAAAAAAACGGGGAGGCTCAGAAAATAATAGAAGTGAGTTTAGTGGACTTGTGATAGAGAGTAAAACAGAGAGGCTGACAAATATGAGGGGTGCGTTTAATGGACTTGTGAAAAGAGAGAGGCTGGCAAATAACAGGTGCGTTTAGTGGGCTTGTGATAGAGAGTATAATAGAGAGGCTGACAAATAACAGGTGCGTTTAGTGGGCTTGTGATAGAGAGTATAAAAAAAGAGGCTGACAAATAACAGGTGGACAAATAGCAGGTGCGTTTAGTGGGCTTGTGATAGAGAGTAAAATAGAGGGGCTGACTAATAAAAGAAGCGCATTCAATTAACTAAAATAGAGAGGGTGATAGTATATGTGATAGAGAGTAAAACAGAGAGTCACAAATAAGCGTAGTGTGTTTAGCGGACCTGTGATAGAGAATAAAACAGAGAGAGTCACAAATAAGAGTAGTCTGTTTAGCGGACCTGTGATAGAGAATAAAACAGAGTGTTTAGCGGACCTGTGATAGAGAATAAAACAGAGAGAGTCACAAATAAGAGTAGTGTGTTTAGCGGACCTGTGATAGAGAATAAAACAGAGAGAGTCACAAATAAGAGTAGTGTGTTTAGCGGACCTGTGATAGAGAGTAAAACAGAGAGAGTCACAAATAAGAGTAGTGTGTTTAGCGGACCTGTGATAGAGAATAAAACAGAGAGAGTCACAAATAAGAGTAGTGTGTTTAGCGGACCTGTGATAGAGAATAAAACAGAGAGAGTCACAAATAAGAGTAGTGTGTTTAGCGGACCTGTGATAGAGAATAAAACAGCGAGAGTCACAAATAAGCGTAGTGTGTTTAGCGGACCAGAATAAAAACAGAGAGAGTCACAAATAAGAGTAGTGTTTAGCGGACCTGTGATAGAGAATAAAACAGAGAGTTGTCGACCAAATAAGAGAGTACCAAATAAGCGTTAGAGTCAAAAAATAAGCGTAGTCTGTTTAGCGGACCTGTGATAGAGAATAAAACAGAGAGAGTCACAAATAAGAGTAGTGTGTTTAGTGGACCTGTGATAGAGAGTCACAAATAAGGAGAGTAAAACAGAGAGTCACAAATAAGAGTAATGTGTTTAGCGGACCTGTTATAGAGAATAAAACAGAGAGAGTCACAAAAGTCTTGACATATGGATGCGAGTCATGGGCAATGACTACAACCCACAAAAACCAGATCCAAACCTCAGAAGTGAGGTATCTGAGGAAGTGGTTGAAGTAACAAGAAGAGACATGGTCCGCAACCAGACGATACGTCAAGGCCTAAAATCCCACCCCCTGCAGACGTAGAAGGGGAACGACTAAGTAAGTAAGTCAGTCTTCCATAGTTTCTCGTCTGGAGCGGTGACCGACATCAAAAGACTTTCTGTTCTCCTATCGGTTTTACCTGTAGAATGCTCGTGTTCCAAGATCAAAGGATATTAGGGATTTTTAGATTTCCCCTGAGCAAACTTCAAAGAAGTCTGTTCTCTCTCTCTCTCTGTCTCTCTCTCTCTCTCTCACGTGCTGTCTGTCAAGTATTATATGATTGACAGATGAGCTCGCGTGAGTGAAACGCGGTAAAACAAAAAGTGATTTGTTTCCTGTTATGACTGACAGGTCAACGAAGATTGTAAACACTGCGTTAGCCCGTGTTTGAAGAAAGAGGGCGGGGACAAAAGGGTGAGCTGTAGAAATCAAAGACATTTGGTATAATGCATGTTTTAGCTAACAAATCAGAGAGCAGCTATAAGGTTACAATAAGCTGTCAGATTACTGTAGGCTATTTTTCCATTACACGTCACAATGAGACATCTGCCCAAAAGACAACGACAACATAAACAGACTTAGCAGGAGAAATCAAAGTCTTATCTTTCAGTTCCGAACAGGACACGCTGGAGTCAATAGCCATCTAAACCGTATCAACCCTCAGCACCTATCCATGTGTAGACACTGCTCTCATCCCTATGAAATAACCAGACACCTCCTCATGGAGTGTCCATCACTCACAAATGCCAGGAAAAAACTTTTACAGACACCTCTGACAGTCACCAACTCACTATATGGAACATTAAAACAACTGCAGAAAACCTGCACTTTTCTAAGAATGGCATTGGGCTGCCAAGAGTAGACATGCTCAGCAGCTATGGGATATCGACAACAACAACATATGAGACATAGATTTGATTATATGACAGCAGTGAAGGGGGCCTGAGAGAGCTTACCAGCTTTAATGGAAAAATAGATGTAGTTACACGGGAAAGCAATGAGAGCGGCCTGAGACACAATACCAACTTTATGAGAGAATTATATGTGGTTAAATCATAGCAATGAGAACGGTGTCGTAGATTTCCGATAGGAGAATTAAGACTAGGTTTGGTCCCTTCTGAATAGGTTTGAATAGGTGATAGACTCAGTGAGAGTTAGTGAAAGGTAATAGAATTTCCACACACGTGAGATGATAGATTTGATATAGTGGCTGTCTCTAAAAACGAAAAGAATTCTTCTCTCTCTCACTTATCTTCTACAACAGTTGTTACAGCGTCAGACAGACTACACCAATATACATATTACATATATTTCTATCACTCACAGGCACGCACATACACGTGACGACAGGTAAACAGGATGATAGCCCCGTTATAGTGTTAACTCTAGGTTTAGCCCGGCCCCGTTAAGAGAACAGATGATGGCGCCAGAGTCACAGATACATAGGGTTTGAGTCTAAGAGTTTTTCTTTGTTTTATCTCGTAATTATATGCACAGAGTTTGAAAAAAATCTGATTTAACCTAAGACAAAAACACAAGAACTCTAGCCTTAGCAACAAATTATGCAGATTTGAAAAAAAAATTAGGACAGCAACAGGGTGTCAAAGATATAATAGTGAAAATGTCACTCAGACCAGCGTACACTCATTCATTCCGCCATGGCTTCTCATTCAGGTACTCACGACTTTGCTCGCTGCCTCTTGGAACACATTGATTTTAGATTTTCACACAGACTCAAAAAAATGCAGTCTTCTGCCAAGAAGTCCCCAGTTCCAAAAGACGTATTTAACTTGGAGTCTCCGGGAACGACTACTTGGGTATGCAAATTTGTTCAAATGTCTGATTAAGTCACCTAACAATTATTCCAGGCGCGGGAGTTAGCAGAGCACAGTGTCAATAGCGTAGGTTTCTAAAAAATGATGAATGTCAGGTCGGTGCCTTCCCTCAGTATAGGATTCACTTTAGTCACACCACAGATTTGTCCACAAGATATAATCTAGTCGGGAAATGATTGTTAATATTCACGCCACCCGGCAGCAAATTATATAGAGTTTCTAGAAGAAATTAAGTGCTGGCTCCAAGGTCCAGTATTTATCATTACAGTCTTTGAAAACCCGTTATAGGGATATTAGTATTTCTGTCTAACTTGCACCGTCAGATCAGTGTTACTTGAGAAAACCCACGTGGTTCAAAATAAGGACTGTCTATTTCTTCACAAGTATGGAAACTACTACTAGGTGCTGGTAAAGTTAGGGTCACCCCAAAACTTTCACTGTGTGGAGGAAAAATAACACATATAATATAATAATCCGAATCTGTACTGGTTAAAACTTACATTTAAACTTGCAAGCAGAGAGCTTTGCTTATCATTTAAACTTCCCGTGACGTAAGTTATATTTAAAAATCAGCATTCCTCATAAATTAGGAACACGTGCGTATCCCGTCATCATTCATGAGGCTCGATTCTAGAGTTTATACGTTAGTTTAGAAAAATACACTCGACTGAGTATTAGCAGTTAAATTAAATTCATAAATAGCTACAATTGCCGTTATAAGCTAGAAATTATAATTTCCTACTGCTTTCCACTGAATGCTTCCCTAGAAAATATAATAGCCTACCACTTTATCTCTCTTCTGCGCTAAAGAAATAGGTTAAAAATGAATTAAGCGATTTAACACTTTAACACTCACAAAATCTATATATCTATCATATTAATTACCTCAACCACAGAATTACAGGTAGTCGCACAACTTAAGAATAAAAATGCTGAAAATATTTCTGGAAGTCTAGAAGTTCGACAAATTGCCGAAACAAACTGAGATCTTCGCTAACAGCTATTCTGTTTTTCGAGCGACCTATCTACTGTGGAGTCTATGAGCGAGAATGAAATTAAAGTTTCAAACTTGGCCAATATCTTAAAATCAGACAAAGGGCCCAAACTTACTTCGCCAAGCGAAATTATCTCCCCTACTCCCAACATTTACGTCCGCTTAACGCGTGTCGTAACTGTCACCTACTGACCACGATGTACGCGTGTCAGTTTCAAATCCCAGACAGCCTGACTCCATTTCAGGGCAGTTTTCACACTACAGCTGACCATGGCCCAAGTGAGCGCCGTGTCAGTTTGGGATTTTCCAGCCAAATGTCTGGATACTGACCGGTGCAGATGTAAAGTATCACACCTCACCGGGACTTATGCCGAGAAGAAGCTCGCGCGCTCGGTGAGAATGTAGACGATTTGCTACGTCCTGTGTTCAGCGAACCGACTTATCACGCCTTCTGACGCCCTGCAGCCCTGACATCCACGTAATATCGTCCTAGCGCGATTCTCAGTTTTAGAGAAAGGAAAAAGGTAAAGTTTGCGAATTATATGAGAATAATATTCGCAAAACGAATGGATGAAAAATACACAGGAAAAAAAAAGTACAGAGATATTAAAAGAGAGAGTTTATGTGAAAGAATAGGAAGAAGATGTAGGAAATTAAATGAATATAAACCCTACGTGACAGAGCCTCCCCCTCCCGTTCCTTCTTGGTTTGCCCTCTTGTAGTTACTGCTGCCACAATCGGCTCTTCCGGTTTCCCAATACACACGTATCTCCCGCCAAGTATGACTGGGTAGATGGGATCATCCATAACAGCCGCTTTGATCACACCTCTGACAAAGTCAGAGTGTATCTCCACCAATGCGATGGGAAGCGCTGTAGGTGCCTCACTCTTACGAACTCCACAAAGTTGGACGGTCTCTGCTGTCTCTTGACCGGGTTTGACCAGGTTTCTGGCAACAATGCAATCGTAAGAAAGCCCCGTGTCAAATAAGCAAGAAGTTTGAGAACCGTTCAAAGTAACAATACCTCGCGTTGAGGGTCTATCCCCAAGAGGTTGGGAATCACTGTCAATAATTCCGCCTTGCGAGACTGTCAATAAGCATCCGATGCGTTTCGGCTCGGTGTGCTCGGTCTGATCATATGTCCCGTGCTCAGGGGTTCTCCCTTTGCCACCTTGTCCTTTCTGGCCGCGCTGCCATGTAGGGCGGTCGGGTTGATCAGACTGTTTGGGGTGGTTGGGGTACTTGTTCTTGTAGAACTTGGATTTTTCAGGAGGGGGGTTTTGAGGTCCAGTTTCTCTGTGGTTAAACTGATTCGCAGCATGAGAAGGTTGATCTAGATTATTTTTTCGAAAATGCTCCTCTGTCGGTTTCCGCTTTGTGGCCGGTAGTTCAGCCAGCGCATTGTGATAACGCTCAGACTTTTCCAAAATGTCTTCAAGTTTTTCTGCCCCCTGCTCAGCGAGAAATCTCCGGGTATCAGCAGACAAAGTGTTCTTTATTTGTTCAGTTAGAACAAGTTCCTCAAGACCTTCATAGGTAGAGGGGAGCTGCGAAAGCTCAAGGCACTTTGTTAGATATCCCTTAAGACGAGATGAGAACTGGTGAAAAGTTTCAGAATTCTCTTTCCGGCTGTTGCGAAACAGTTGCAAAAACTTGCGAGCGTTCATTTCAAAGCGCTCCAGTAACGCTTTCTTCAACACATCGTAGTCGTCTTGTTGGCTACTTTCCAGCTTAGAATAAACATCATAAGCAGAACCTTTTAGGGCCTGGGAAAGTTTCATATTCCAACGCGACCTCTCTAACCCGTACAGAGTTGCAATTTTCTCAAATTTTTCTAACCATGTGTCAATCTTCTCATTTGGACAAGGGAAAGACTCAAGAGTGAAAGACATAGCGTTGAGTTGAAGAGATTGAGGGTTAGAAGGATCAGTTAGGGAGGAATGAGGAGAAGATTCTCCATTGCTGGAGGTAGAGGCAGCACCACGACTTTGGAATTCTAGAGTTTTAAGAGCCAACTCATGCTGTCGTCGTTGCTCATTTTCTCTTTCCTCATGCTGTCTCTCCTCCCTCTCCTTCTCATGCTGTCTCTCCTTCTCTTTTTCCTCATGCTGCATCCTGCGAATTTCCATTTCCTCATCCATCTTCTTCTGCTGTAAAGCTTCGGCTGCTTCTTCTTTCCTCCTAGCTTCTTCTTCTTTCCTCTCCGCGTCATATCTCTCAAGTTCGTCTCTGACAAAAGCTTTCGCTTCCTCTCCTTCCAGTCCCTCCTCTCTCGCTTCGTCCCTGAGAAGTTGTCTAAGCTTTGCCCTCTCGGCCATATTAAATCAGTGACTGAGACTGTTGGAGAAAGAAAATAGGAAAAAGAATAACCTGGTTCCTACCACTTACGAGAAAAAAAAAATTACCAAAAAAATCAAAAGATGATATATTTAACCCTGGGATACCTCCTCCAAAATAAAATCTAACTATCGCTGCTATTATCGGCAATAAAGCACTCAATGCAAAACACGACTACGCCAAATAAATGGTAGTTAAGATTACAACTGAAAAATAAGTTGCTACAGTGGAAAAGCAAAAGAATATTGCAAAAATTAAAGAGAAAAATAATCCCTTAATTTTTAAAAAATCCACTATAAGTTCGCCCCTGAAGTCAGATCGGGTAAGGGAGGGAATTAATCTGGACAAAAAGTCCGAAACACACTCCTTAACTTAGTTCAAACGCCGTTCTGCCTCAGTACCCAGTGAATGTTATACACTCACCACTTTACCAGCATTTAGTATTACAATCAGCAGTTAACATATATCCCGACAAATCAACCTGTAACCAAAATGTATATTATTCAAAGATGCTGTGGAAAAAAAAAACTTATTAGTTTGTGTGGTCAGCACGCCCGTAAACAGATCGCTAGTCTAGGGGGTAATTATTTTAAAAAAGATACACAACTCACAAGACATCACACTCTTACTCTATTACAGAATAAGAATCTTAAGTTCAAAATCCAGATAGACGAGTCCACGTTTGTCGTACTCGTCTTCCTATTCTAAGTTCAAAGACCGGAAACGAGTCCCCATTTGTCGTACTCGTCTTCCTATTCTAAGTTCAAAAATCCTACGGACGAGAACCCATTTGTCGTAGATTTCCGATAGGAGAATTAAGACTAGGTTTGGTCCCTTCTGAATAGGTTTGAATAGGTGATAGACTCAGTGAGAGTTAGTGAAAGGTAATAGAATTTCCACACACGTGAGATGATAGATTTGATATAGTGGCTGTCTCTGAAAGCGAAAAGAATTCTTCTCTCTCTCACCTATCTTCTACAACAGTTGTTACAGCGTCAGACAGACTACACCAATATACATATTACGTATATTTCTATCACTCACAGGCACGCACATACACGTGACGACAGGTAAACACACAGACGTGGGAAAACTATAACAATGATATATATATTATCTAGAACGAGCTGACCAAACACGATTATTAAGTTCAAGAGCGATTTTATTATCAGGAAAAATCGGCTCACAACATCAAAGAAAGTACATCAAGGAAAATACATATACACATAGTCATAAAAAATCAAGGAAATGTTGCAAGGATGATAGCCCCGTTATAGTGTTAACTCTAGGTTTAGCCCGGCCCCGTTAAGAGAACAGATGATGGCGCCAGAGTCACAGATACATAGGGTTTGAGTCTAAGAGTTTTTCTTTGTTTTATCTCGTAATTATATGCACAGAGTTTGAAAAAAATCTGATTTAACCTAAGACAAAAACACAAGAACTCTAGCCTTAGCAACAAATTATGCAGATTTGAAAAAAAAATTAGGACAGCAACAGGGTGTCAAAGATATAATAGTGAAAATGTCACTCAGACCAGCGTACACTCATTCATTCCGCCATGGCTTCTCATTCAGGTACTCACGACTTTGCTCGCTGCCTCTTGGAACACATTGATTTTAGATTTTCACACAGACTCAAAAAAATGCAGTCTTCTGCCAAGAAGTCCCCAGTTCCAAAAGACGTATTTAACTTGGAGTCTCCGGGAACGACTACTTGGGTATGCAAATTTGTTCAAATGTCTGATTAAGTCACCTAACAATTATTCCAGGCGCGGGAGTTAGCAGAGCACAGTGTCAATAGCGTAGGTTTCTAAAAAATGATGAATGTCAGGTCGGTGCCTTCCCTCAGTATAGGATTCACTTTAGTCACACCACAGATTTGTCCACAAGATATAATCTAGTCGGGAAATGATTGTTAATATTCACGCCACCCGGCAGCAAATTATATAGAGTTTCTAGAAGAAATTAAGTGCTGGCTCCAAGGTCCAGTATTTATCATTACAGTCTTTGAAAACCCGTTATAGGGATATTAGTATTTCTGTCTAACTTGCACCGTCAGATCAGTGTTACTTGAGAAAACCCACGTGGTTCAAAATAAGGACTGTCTATTTCTTCACAAGTATGGAAACTACTACTAGGTGCTGGTAAAGTTAGGGTCACCCCAAAACTTTCACTGTGTGGAGGAAAAATAACACATATAATATAATAATCCGAATCTGTACTGGTTAAAACTTACATTTAAACTTGCAAGCAGAGAGCTTTGCTTATCATTTAAACTTCCCGTGACGTAAGTTATATTTAAAAATCAGCATTCCTCATAAATTAGGAACACGTGCGTATCCCGTCATCATTCATGAGGCTCGATTCTAGAGTTTATACGTTAGTTTAGAAAAATACACTCGACTGAGTATTAACAGTTAAATTAAATTCATAAATAGCTACAATTGCCGTTATAAGCTAGAAATTATAATTTCCTACTGCTTTCCACTGAATGCTTCCCTAGAAAATATAATAGCCTACCACTTTATCTCTCTTCTGCGCTAAAGAAATAGGTTAAAAATGAATTAAGCGATTTAACACTTTAACACTCACAAAATCTATATATCTATCATATTAATTACCTCAACCACAGAATTACAGGTAGTCGCACAACTTAAGAATAAAAATGCTGAAAATATTTCTGGAAGTCTAGAAGTTCGACAAATTGCCGAAACAAACTGAGATCTTCGCTAACAGCTATTCTGTTTTTCGAGCGACCTATCTACTGTGGAGTCTATGAGCGAGAATGAAATTAAAGTTTCAAACTTGGCCAATATCTTAAAATCAGACAAAGGGCCCAAACTTACTTCGCCAAGCGAAATTATCTCCCCTACTCCCAACATTTACGTCCGCTTAACGCGTGTCGTAACTGTCACCTACTGACCACGATGTACGCGTGTCAGTTTCAAATCCCAGACAGCCTGACTCCATTTCAGGGCAGTTTTCACACTACAGCTGACCATGGCCCAAGTGAGCGCCGTGTCAGTTTGGGATTTTCCAGCCAAATGTCTGGATACTGACCGGTGCAGATGTAAAGTATCACACCTCACCGGGACTTATGCCGAGAAGAAGCTCGCGCGCTCGGTGAGAATGTAGACGATTTGCTACGTCCTGTGTTCAGCGAACCGACTTATCACGCCTTCTGACGCCCTGCAGCCCTGACATCCACGTAATATCGTCCTAGCGCGATTCTCAGTTTTAGAGAAAGGAAAAAGGTAAAGTTTGCGAATTATATGAGAATAATATTCGCAAAACGAATGGATGAAAAATACACAGGAAAAAAAAAGTACAGAGATATTAAAAGAGAGAGTTTATGTGAAAGAATAGGAAGAAGATGTAGGAAATTAAATGAATATAAACCCTACGTGACAAACGGCCTGAGACAGAATACCAACTTTATGAGAGAATTATACGTGGTTAAATCATAGCAATGAGAACGGCATGAGACAGAATACTAACTTTGTGAGAGAATTATATGTGGTTAAATCATAGCAATGAGAACGGCATGAGACAGAATACCAATTTATGAGAGAATTATATGTGGTTAAATCATAGCAATGAGAACGGCATGAGACAGAATACCAACGTTATGAGAGAATTATATGTGGTTAAATCATAGCAATGAGAACGGCCTGAGACAGAATACCAACTTTATGAGAGAATTATATGTGGTTAAATCATAGCAATGAGAACGGCATGAGACAGAATACTAACTTTATGAGAGAATTATATGTGGTTAAATCATAGCAATGAGAACGGCATGAGACAGAATACCAATTTATGAGAGAATTATATGTGGTTAAATCATAGCAATGAGAACGGCATGAGACAGAATACCAACGTTATGAGAGAATTATATGTGGTTAAATCATAGCAATGAGAATGGCCTGAGACAGAATACCAACTTTATGAGAGAATTATATGTGGTTAAATCATAGCAATGAGAAACGACATGAGACAGAATACCAACTTTATGAGAGAATTATATGTGGTTAAATCATAGCAATGAGAACGGCATGAGACCAGAATACCAACTTTATGAGAGAATTATATGTGGTTAAATCATAGCAATGAGAACGGCATGAGACCAGAATACCAACTATATGAGAGAATTATGTGTGGTTAAATCAGCCATGAGAACGGCATGAGATCAGAATACCAACTTTATGAGAGAATTATATGTGGTTATTTAAGAGAAACAAAGAAGCCTTTAATGATGTCCAGAAGAGCATAAAGCTGAGATCAAACATTAAATTGAAAAAAGTCAAATTCCTTGCCTATCCCTTTGATAAACAAGGATTTAATATTTGATTTCCTTTACGTACGCACAGCCGCACCCGCATGCAGCGTTCTCTTATCTGTTAATCTTGTTTTCTTAAATGCCAACTTATCCTGTTTTTATCTTGATGAAGTTTACCGCTAGGATAAATGCGGGTATTAATCTTGAGAGATATTTCATATTATGTTTTCTTTTGCATTCACCTGTGGAGCTTTTTCGTTTTTATCTGTATATTTTTATTTTTACTTCTGAAAGTCCAGTTATTTTATTTTCAAAATTTACTCTTTTTTTTTTTAAATAAAGTATATTTGTCAGTGAACTTCCCTCCTTGTGCTTCTTTTTTTTTTTCCTTCTTCTGATTTTTCTTCTCCTTGTTCATCATCTTATTTCTTAAATTGATATGTAAAATTCATTTGGGAATAAATGAATTCAGTATAAAAGTTGAGAGAAAGGAAGTTCAGAATGCTAGACGGGCCTGCTTGCCCAATTCTCAACCCTTTGAAAATAAAGTTCGTTCGTTCTTCTCGTCTCCTTTCTTTTTCTTCTTCTACATCTTTTTCTTCTTTTTAAAATGGTATTTTCCAGATCTGCTTTTAAAAAAAAAATTTTTTTTTTAAACGTAATGTTTTGCGGATGGTTGGATAAGATAACTCTAGTTTCTTTCTTTAGACACACAGTTTCTAGGATATTAGCGTGCTATTTTTAGTACAGAAAGATGAACTAATCAGTTTTTATGACAATCTGATGCGTGTAAATTGATTGATTCAATCGTTCAATACACGGAATGCTTGGGTCACATGGGACCTCATAAGAGGTCCTTGATAGACTCCAGTCTGCAACGTTACGTCGAGCTGTCTCCCACGCCTTACCATGATTTATTACGCGTGTCCTTTTATTTAACCTCGCATATCTCTCGGACTTGATCTCTGTTCGGTTCGCTCTATGGTGTTCATTCTTATTGTAGCTTGTAGCCACGTGTCTCCTGGCATCCAGTCAGCGCCACCTACTTTTTATTCTTTCTTCGAGCTGGTGATTTCATTTTCTCCTCCGCCCCCCACCACCACTGTTATTGTAAAAATAGATACTGTAGTTCTAAAACCAAATAAAGTGCAAGTATGCAGAGGGATGTAATTTCTTTTCTTTTCATGTTATTTATAAATCTTTCCATTTCAATATCCGGTTGTTTGTGTATCTTTCTATTTCAGTTTTCTGTTGTTTATGATTTTTTTTTCTGTGCTCACTTAGTTTTAAAACAAATAAATTTGTTAAAGCTTTCTTGTTATTACGTTTTGCTTACATTTCCTATTGGTTTTTCTAGGGCTATATTTACTTCTTTTTTTTTTTTTTTTTTTTAACTTTCTGTCTTCGTTTTATATCTTCATCCTTTTGTGAAACTGGCGATTTTATAAAGTTCCAAAATTTTGTTTTGGAAATATTTTTTTTGGCTTGTTACTTACCATAGGAAACTTTTGAATGCGCGCTGATTTAGTCTGGAGATGGAGTAATTCGTTTATGCTATCAAAAAATAACAGAAACTTTGCACTCAAATTTGTCTCATCTTTCTTTTACTTCTCAATCTACATCTGCATTTTACTTTCATTCTGTTTATCTGCCTCTTTACTGTCTTCTTCATCTTTTAACTCTTAAAGGGGCATAACCCTTCAACAAATATATGCCAAGTCTGCCTGTCACGTGCCATCAGGTCAAGGTCTCTCCATGTGTTCTTCATGTCTGTCTCCAGTTCTCTTCTCCATGTGTTCTTTGGTTTTCCTCTGCCTCTCTTACCCTGGGGGTTCCAGAACATGGACTGTCTGGTAATGTTGTCAATAGGATTTCTCAATGTGCGTCCTATCCATCTCCAACGTCTTCTTCTCATTCCTTGTTCCACTTGTGCTTGCCTATTTCTTGTCATTAGTTTCACATTAGTGATCTTGTCATATCCTTTCAATCCCTCTATTCAACGCAAGCATCCATTTATGAAAGGATGAAGCTTTTTTGTTGTTGTTTGTGTTGTCCACTTTACATTCATATGGATTGTGTTGAAGAATGTACTCGCCTCTGCAGCTGTCTGTGTTTGAGTTTTCAAGTTTTTCGCTACCTTAATCATGTCAGCAAAATGTTGTCAGTGTCTTTTACCGATAATGTTGATCTTGGCTGTAAACGATTTAAAAGTGAGAATACATTACGACCGCAAGCAAACACTGATGGGAAAAGACAAGGAGAGGAATATGTGGACGTTGGAAAAAAAAACATCAGAGATGATGATGTCTCCGGAGACATGAAGATATGAATTAATCGGAGACATGAAGATATGAATTAATCGGAGACATGAAGATATGAATTAATCGGAGACATGAAGATATGAATTAATCGGAGACATGAAGATATGAATTAATCGGAGACATGAAGATATGAATTAATCGGAGACATGAAGATATGAATTAATCGGAGACATGAAGATATGAATTAATCAATCAATACTCTTTAGCTCAGAAGCCACGGTAGCGCAGTGGTTAGTGCACTGGCTTCCTAGCTCGGTGGTCCATGGTTCGATCCCCAGTTGAGGTGGGATTTTCTTAGACCGCAAACTATGGGAAGGTTAAGGCGGCCGACGTGATGCACCCCGGTCAAGAAAATATGGGCTGAACACCATATTCCCAATATGCATCAATGGGTGTGTAGAGCGGGATCCATTTTTACTCTTTAGCTCATCAAGAAGCATAGACCTTCAACAAACACATGCCACGTCCTCCTGTTGTGTGCGGTTAGCTCAAGTTCTTTCCATGTCTCCCTCATCTTTTTCGTTTCTGTCTCCAGCGCTCTTCTCCATGTGTGTATTTTATTAGTTTGGTCAAGATCTGCCTCTCTTGCTCAGGGCATTCCAGAAGAAAGACTGCCTTGTAATGCTATCAGCAGGTATCTCATTGTGTGTTCTATCCATCGCCAGCGTCCTCTTCTCATCCAGTGTTCCACTGGAACTTGTCTGGTTCTTGTCATCAGTTCCACATTGGTGACTTTGTCGCAGCATTTCAATCCTTCTTTTATACACAAGAACCTATTTATGACAGTCTGTAGCTTTTTCGTTGTTGTTTTTGTTGTTGTTCTTCATGTTTCTGAGCCATACAATAGGACTGACTTGACATTTGAGTTGAACATTCTTATTTTTGTGTTGAACTTGGTTTCTCGTGATCTCCATATATGTCCCAATGCAATGAAAGCCCTACTTTGCATTAGCAAATAGTGATTCCGTAGTAAAATTTTTATTTTATAGACAAAGATCTAGAGCGTCATCTCATGTTAAGGTAGTAGACTACCTTGTAGGGTAAAAAAACTCAAATTTTCCTTTCAGAATCAAACAACCATGGGTATAGTGTTAGTATGGACTTAACATTTTTGTCCACATAATGACCTCATTAATTATGCAAATTAGCTATCCAATATGGCCGCCGTAGTGAATAAATTATACACCTTTTTTAAAACATCATAACTATGTTATTTTTACAAGGATCTGACTGAAACTTGGCAAATTGAATTAGTATATATAGCTTGAGGTTTTGACCTAAAATAACAGATATTGACCGAAAGGTTGATTTGTAATGAATTTTCAAAATTTATATTTCTTGAATGTTTGATATTTGTGCCTCATTATATATGCATGATGGTCATAAAACTAAAATTTTGAATTCAATTATATCCATTTTAGGTCATAATCTGTAAGATTATATGATAACCAACTGTGTTAATTTTCATGTCAATTGAATGTACAGATCCAGAGATATCTTGTTTCAAAGATCACCAATTATGCTAAAAAGACAATTCCGAGAAAACAAAGAAAAACAGAAAAAGAACTCACAAAATGAAGTTTAATGAGCTCCTGTTGAATAAAGGTCTCCTTCTACTGCAGCTGCAGTGTCTATGAATCCCATTTTCAGTGCTCTCAGGGTCTTTCCATTGCAATGTCCTTACTTGCTGAATAGATCCTTTGCAGCGTTCTCCTGTATGCTTTCTTTGCCATGCGTTGACTTGTGTTCATGTATATCGAAAAATTCTGCAATGCACTGTGGCCTTTCCCAATAGAACGCACAAATGCCACCATTCGCACATTTACTTCTTTGTTTGTGAGTAGCTGAAGATGAAACATCAGAAGTATTGAAATTGGCAGTCCATTCGCCACTGTTTGTGCGCTTGATACTGATTTCATGACAAAAGCCATTCCGAGTCTCTTCGACGATCTCACAGGTCAGTGAGTACTGATAACATTTGTCACATCTAAAGTTAGCGCATAAAAACCCAAACAGTAGTTTTACATCCATAAGGATAAACCCATTTCCTTTGTTGTCATTTTTAGCTTGTCCTTCACTTTCTTGGACCTTTATGACCTTTATTTTCTTTGCTGAGGAGCACAGAGGTTTTATAGCGTCACTATCGACAATAGGTGTCTCATTTTCAGGCAACGGTTTGTTGGTGTACACGCCTCCCAGTCTTTGTCTTATTTCTCATTGTGAACAAAAGAAGCTCTGCTAACTACTATTATACAGAATCAGTATAAAACTAGCAATAAATAGAGTTGATGTTGGTGAAAATGCACTATGCATGTAACAAATGTTGAAATTTACGATCAAAGCTTTCTAGACACACACTTTTGAAAAATTCACAAGAAATCATTGAGTGATTCCCCGTGGAAAAGTTATAAATATCTTTTTCCTGTTGCCTATGTATAATTATAATTTCGCAGTTTTACAATTACGCACCTTCTTGTTGGGTCATTATTCACATGGTAACCAACTATAAACATTGGTTGCTATGCAAATCACTCAAGGGGGCGTGTGTAGAAAAACACTGATTCCTATCAAACCAGAGTATCTCTAAGCTTCTATGAATTATTTTTAGTTCAAGAACATGTTGACGATGATTTAAAGCATGAAAATGAAAATTGTTGGATTTTTACTTTTTTTAAGCTTTTCTGGGTATACTTCTACCTTAAATTCTCCATGTGTCTTGTCTGCCTCTGACTACTTTGTATTACTATCAGCAGGTTTACTCGATGTGTGTATCCTATCCATCGCCGGCATCATCTTCTTGTCCCATTGGTTTCTGTCTGGTTCCTGTCATAAGCTCCACAATAGTGACCTTCTGTTTTACGCAAGTGCCCGTTTATGAAAGTCTGTAACTTTTTGGTTGTTGTTGTTGTTTGTTTGTTGAGTGTCTGATATAGAAGCGAGATATTCTTTCTTTACATCTCAGGATACATTTTCTAGAATGCCGTTGAGAGATGATGACAAGTTAACAAACACATTTAAAAAAAACGAACTTTTTTCCTTTTTGAGTAACTCACAGCTACTTCAAATATCCTGAATATAAGTCAGCGAGTTGAGTCGGAAGAGCGAGAAAGGGCAGTGTTTTCTTTTTCCTCGTTCGCCTTTCAGGGCGGTTTGCGTTGCACAGTGTTGTGCGCCATGCGTTTATTTGGGGCTGCTTCCCTACCCTGTGGTTATCTGTGACCTTCCTGCAAGGCAGCAGTTGTTTGTCATCAGAGTTGTCTCTCCTAGGAAAGTTGTCTTTCCAGACTAACGAGTATTTCCTACCGTGTTTGTGTGAAGTTGTCCTTGTCTTAGGTGGATTGTCAGCCAAGACTATCATGCTCCTCCTGCATTGATTTGTTGCAAGGTTTACTCCCTGACTTTTACCAAGGTGAATTCCCCGGGCATGTCCTTGCTGGGAATTTGGGACATGTCAGCACGCCGGTGGGTCCAATGTTTTCGTACCTAACAGGAGGACATGCTCCTACGAGGGGTTTCTTATCTCGTCTCTCAATTCCCCCCAAAAAAACGAGACAAAACTTAACCTCGTGATAGCCAACGAACTTCACAGTGTAGCAAAAGTTGATGGTGTTCACTGTTCACATCTTTGCAAAGCTGCTCAAAAAGTCTTGAATTCAGTGATTTGCGTTTTATAAAATTGACAATTTTGACTGATTCATTTAAGGTCTGTTTTAGTTTTTCTGGTATCTTCTTAGCAACTAGAGCTTCCCTATGTATGCAGTAAGGTACCAAGTCACCGACAGTATGATTTCCTTAATCCGTGCTACAAGTCCAGTAAGCTTTTCAGCCATTACTCGTGCCCCGTCTGTGCTAATTCCAACTCATTTAAACCAATCCATGTCATGAGATGTTATAAACTCGTTTAAGCTGTTAAATACTTCTTCAGCTGTAGTGTGTACCAACGAGGAGATGAACAGTACGTCTTCGAAAAAATTTCTCTCGTGCTCATATCTAACGTACCACAATAAGGTCGCTTTGTTTGTTTTGTCTGTGCTTTCGTCCAGTTGCAGAGCAAAATAGGGGGACATGCTAATTCTTGCTAATAACTGTTCCTTGAAATTGGCTGACAAACCGTCGATTCGCTTCTTAACTGTCATTTGACAAAGGTATTAAGGAAAGGTCCTTGGCAGCTTTCTCGTAGATCAATGCAGAAACCATGATTTTTGCAGCAGGTAATATAAGTTCTTCAGCTATAGTGTGTGGTTTTCCGGTTTTCGCTATTAGTTGAGAAACTTCAAACGAGGCCTCACTGCATTTTCATTGTTACAACCAGCTGCTGTCTTTTTTTTAACCATTTTCTTACTTTCCCGAAGCTCCTGCTCCTTACTTTTGAAAAAATCGATGCTCTTTGTGGCATGTTCTTTATGTTTAGTATCGAGATGTCTTCACAATTTTGACGGTTTTATGGCCTCGTTCGACAATATATCGTAACATAACACACACTGTGGTAGTTGCTTGTCTTCTGGGCCTGTACACGTGAAGCCAATCGACAGATATTCCTTGCTATAACGGCGGAACTTTTTAAGATGACTGGAAGAAGCTTCATTTTGCTTTGAACAGGATGCATCCTCATCAACATCATCAGTACTTTTACGTTTCAAATTCAGCCAGCGATCCATCCTGAGGCTTAGCCAAAATGATTGTTACGAAATTCACCGCGATAACATCGAAAGGTGACTTTTTCCGACAATAACCAAACGCTTTTATTCACAGAAATGGAAGAAGAAACACGATCATTTTGACTCCGACTCTATCTCCCCGCGAACACCGTCTTCCTTTTATACATGAATTTCTTCGATAACATTCTCGACACAGCTAGAGAATTCTGGGAAGCAATAGACGTTCCGAGAATGTGGTGGCACAACGTGGACAACACTAGAGTTCGGTGCAGCTACGAAGGCGGCCTCTGGCTGTATGCGCGGTAACAAGAAATGTCACGTGCTTTCTCTCAGCCACTCAGCGTCATTCACTTGCACGTTCTCACCGCGTGCAGAAGTATCAAGTGCTGAGTACATTTTTTGCTATCAAACAGCTATTTTCATAACCGATTTTTACTTTTGTTTGTTTTTAATGGAGGCGGATGATTAGAAAAGCCAAGTTTTACACAAACAATCGAGAGAAATTAAGATTTCATTCTTCGTTTCCCTTTCTTTCATTCATTCATTCTTTATTTCTATTTTAACTGTAATAGCTCATAACATTTCTTCAAGCCTTCGCGGACCCCCTGTGAGGACATCGCCGGCCCCCGGAGGTACGCGGACCACAAGTTAAGAACCGCTGCAGTAAAGTTTATTTCAGACACTTATTAATTACTGTCAGGAACATTCACCACCTAACAAAAACTCAGTCATTACAGTGGTTGGGCGTTGTTGGTTATTGTTACAGGCTATTTCTTAACAAACATGAAAACAAAAGTGGCGATTTCGATCTTGTCCGTCTACATTTTCGCGTCCTTTATGTTCCCTGTCAGTTCTGTTGCTGAAACACGCCTGCGTGTCGTGTCATTTAGAAAAGTGCAGCTTTCTGTCTGCCATTAGCGACCTGTACTCTACTGCAGTGCTGATATATACCAAGCCATGAAAAGGACTACTAGTGTCTATGAGCTAGCTTGGTGAAGCCCTAAAAAGGACTACTCGTGTCTATGAGCTAGCATAATGAAGCTATGAAAAGGACTACTCGTGTCTATCAGCTAGCATAATGAAGCCATGAAAAGGACTACTCGTGTCTATGAGCTAGCATAATGAAGCCATGAAAAGGACTACTAGTGTCTATGAGCTAGCTTGGTGAGGCCCTGAAAAGAACTACTCGTGTCTATGAACTAGCATAATGAAGCCATGAAAAGGACTACTCGTGTCTATGAGCTAGCATAATGAAGCCCTGAAAAGCACTACCAGTGTCTATGAGCTAGCATGGTGAGGCCCTGAAAAGGACTGCTAGCACTAGCAATGTTGGGAGATACTAGGCCCTGGGAATGGCGTATAGCAGCGGTAGGTGACCTAGGAGTTGTGGGGATCTACTTTAGAAACACCGAGTTCTGTAACGAGCTGCTTTGATACAATTATATCTGTTTTCAGATTTCAGAGTATGTGTAGTAAGTGCAGCCATTGTGTAATATTTATCTAAAAATGTCGCTAGTTTGAAAACTCGTTCCGTTTTGCACAATCCGTCACATAGGGACAGGGCTGGCCTTAGACCTTATATATATATATATATATATATATATATATATATATATATATATATATATATATATATATATATATATATATATATATATATATATATATATATATATATATATATATATGTAAGCATGATGACGTATTGAAAAGGACTGCTAGCTACGCTGAGCTCGCTGCCCTGACCTATGTGCAGAGGCGGATCTACTATGAAGCTAATGCATGGAGACATATCTGGAGTCATCCTTATGTGACCACCAGCTAAGCACAATGCTACAGTATTCAAATGTGGAAGTGAACCTGTTTGTGAGGCTGATTACACTTTCATTGACTCTTGAAATCATCCACACACTTCAATGGGATTCCCCCTGTGGTGAAACGTGATGAGAACCCAGCATTGCACACTAAGCTTGGAGGAGTCACTTGAGCCCCAGACATAACTCTGGCTTTTTACCTGGTTGGCTGCTTGCAGAAGGATCACACTATGGGCCCATGATGGACAAAGGGAGCTGAGAAGTGGCTCTGTGCAGGACATGACAATTCCTTGGTAGAGCCCAGAACCAGAGTACAGTATTTTAGCTCTGTATATTTGGAGAGCCCCCTTGGATGGCGGAGAATGCACAGTATGCCACCCGCTTCTTCCTGCTAGCTTGGGACCAGATGTAAGGTAAAGGATCCCGTTACACGCCCATTGAGGCATATTGGGAATATGATGTTAGGCCCATATTTTCTTGACCATCGGCACACTAGGGGTGACGTGGTCAACATCACGCCGGCCGCCTTAACCTTCCCTTCCCAGAGTTGCTCTGGCACCCAGTTGGGGGCTGGGTCGATCAAGGAGCCGGTTGCGGCCTAAAAAAATCTCACCTCATCTGGGGATCGAACCATAGACCACTGAGCTAGGAAGCCAGATGTAATGATCCTTTAAAGGCCAGGCAAGCTGGAGAAACAGGAGCTCACGAATTCAACTCAACATGTTTCAGAATGGCAGAAAAGCCACAGGAAAAGCTTAGATCTACAGTGTATATAATACCAAAGATTCTTCCATTTGTTATTGGCTGCAAACGAGCGACAAGCTCAGTAGCCCTAGTTAAACAACAGCAACTATGAAGCTAATGAAGCTTGAGCTTCAGGGCCCCACAGTCAAGTTTTCTCTTAATACTTTTCTTTCCCATCCCCCAACAGGTTAAAAAAAAATATAGAGTTCAAGCTTTAGGGTCCCCAAAATGTAGATCCGCCACTGCCTATGTGATTAACGAAAAACACTGTTACTGCAACAGCCAGTGAACTGGAGGTCAAATGATAAAACACAACAGACTGGCTCTCCAAGACTGTTGCTTGTCACTCAGACAAACAAACGTAGGCTGTCCACGCGAATGTAAGATCTGTTCTGCTGTGTGGTTCTGTAACGTGACAAGTCACACAAAGAATGTCTTCTTCTTCGTTCGCTCTTTAAAAAAACCTCATTTGTCTCTCTCGTTTCTTTGTCGATGGACGTAAGAGAGTGCGTCTGTGTTATGTAGAACCAGTCCTGACGTACGAACGTGAGTCGTGGACAATTAGTAAACAGGATACGCACTAAAGGCTACAGATGGTTTTACAGAAGAATGTTAAAACATACCATGGGCAGCTAAAATGAGTAATGAGAATGTCCTGGAAGAGGCTACTGCGCAAGGGAAGGTCATTCCTCATGTTAGAAAGAAGCAATACACTGTCTTTGGGCAGGTTATGAGAAGAAGAAAGCTGAAATATTTCGTGACAACAGGCAAAGATTGAAGAAAAGATAGAAAAAGATGCTGGACAGTTTGACATCGTGGCATGGAAAGAAATCAATAACAGCATTTGTAAATAGTGATAGAAACAGGAAATTGCGGAGAGTCATGATTACCTACTGTCGTACAGATAGGTTGTGAGTAATTTTTTCCCGTCTGAGTAGAGTGGATGGTGATAGATAAGTGAGAAAAAGGTGTGAGAAATAGATTTCACGGGTGATAGCTTAAGGAGAATATATGTCTCTGGAATGAGTAAGTTTCTCTATTCCAGCCTATCTATACGACTATAAGTTAGTACAAGACAACCTTGCCCTCCTCATACATATAAATAAAAGTTTAACTACACACACAGAGATATGTGACAACAATACACACAAACGTGAAAAAAACTACGGTTAATTGTGTATGGGTCTGACCAACACACAAAGTTAAGTTTCTTTTGTTGTTTATTATCATTTAAACTTGACAACATCAAATATCTAAAGAAAGATCAAATAAAATCAGATTTACATACATATGAAATAGCAGAATAAATGTGCCCTCCCCCTATGGAGAAAACAACCCAAAAAGTTAATAACTCAAAGGTCAAAGGTTAGCATTATGTTACAGAGCAGACAGTAAAGTAAACAAGTTCCTACTATAGGCTACCCAATAAATTTAACAAGTTTAAGCAAATCCAGTGTTGGTAAAGTCCCTGTAACAAAGAAAAATATTCACTCTCTCTTTCATACAGTGGCCACTAAATCACTCTTATCTACTGTTGGTGATATCCCTTGGACTATATAAAATGTCAGGTTTATTTCCCAAATTGGCCCCAGTCCATCCTCTAACAAATAAAGACTAGTGAGGTGAACGCCGAATCTGGTGTGGGTTTTTCCTGGATGAACACAATGTCACCGCCAATAGTTGATGCAAGAGCGTGATCTTGGGGTTCACAGTTAAAAGAGGAAAATACTTCCAGTATTGGGAAACATTTGGTTGCTAAAAAGTTACAATTGATAAATGATGATAATCCTATCGGCTGGCTCTATGGTAGAGTGCCGATTCTGAAATAGCGTAAATTCTGGATGCTACGCTTGAATACGACTGTCAGAAGTCGGGAATGAATGTTATTTTTTTCACACCCCAGTGGGCTGATAAAATTGAAAAAAATATTGCTGGGTTTGGTAAGTCCAGTTAAATTTACAAGTTAAAATGTTTCTCATGTATCGTTGGCAAATACTTGCTCACCAATGAAATTGGTGACGCACAAGCCAAGAAAAAGACAACATTGACCAATCAGTAAAAAAAAGACAAGGAAAGAAAGACCGCTGGACGCCCTTGGTCAGGTCTGCTAGGAATATATAAGAAACATTTATGGAAAAATGCTACTATTCTATATAGCTACATATATGCGCACAGACGGGGACAAGACGATCTCTTATCCACTCCGTCAGTCCTGATTAAATTTACAAGGCACATGGTGTCTTTAGCCTACCCTATCGCCCGTCGCTAGCGCTGAGTTTTCATGTCGGAGGGAGTTATGTAACTCGTCCCGCCCCTTTGCTCGCGCTTAACGATTAGCGGACATTGTCAATTGTCACAAACTATCGCCAGTCGTTAAGTAGCTATTAATTTGGTCGGCGTCTGATAGTTTAGTCGTATGATATTAAATAATAGGCACTTATAATAAATACGCACAATGAAATAAAACGTGAATTCTTTTCTGTCTCTATCAATCGCGCCTAGCATTTAACCAGTCAGCTAAAACCGTCTCTTCTTGTGTGAGAAAGCGTGTGGTGAAAATTAACATGATAACTGAACATCTGGTATGAAATAGTTACGCGTTATTTTATTTCACTAGTTTTAACGCTAGAAAATGAAAGTGAATTATAATGGTAAAAGCTAACACTTGGTGAAAGCTAACTCTTTTAAACACGTAAACACTAATTTCTATTACCAGAAAATCAGAATGAAAATCCCCACGAATGCTATTAACACATTTTCAACTATGGTTCTAGAACTACGTGCTTAGAGTATCCAAAAATTCTGAGTGACATCTGATAGCAGGTTTAAGAAAACACAGTTTATATATCATTATGTTTCTCTGATCTATAGATGATGTTACTTTTCGCACTATTGTGTGAGTAACGGAGAATCAGAACAGAGTTCCCAGATAAAGGCTTACGCCCGCCTTTCTTCGAGCGCTTTCGATCGTCATCAAAAGACTTATACGTGTAACGGGGTTCTCTAAGATTTTCTCTGTACGAATGCCCGCTTCTGAAGATCAAAGAGCCCAGGGGTTTCTGACTTTTTCTAAGTATGAACTTCAAAAGATTCTGCGTTATTCACGTGCGGTCTGTCATGTATCGTATGATTGACAGATAAGCTCGCGTGATCAGACGAGGTAAACAAACCTGATTCGCTACCTGTTATGACGGGCAGGTCACGAAAGTTTGTAAACACTTCGTTTGCTTATGTTCAAAGAAAAGAGGCGTGACGAAAAAGTGAGTACACACAGGCTGTAAATGCACGGTTTTGCTAGCAAATCCTAGAAAGCTACGAGGTCACAAAAGATAGTCAGATTACTGTAGGCTCTTTTTCCATTATACGTCACACCTACTCCACCAGGCATGGCACTGGTAGAGAGAAGAGATCTCTCATAAAGTTGACGGTGTGTCTCAGTGTAATGGGCAGTAATCGTGGCCCCCAAATGTTATGAGGTGTTATCCTCGGGTTTTTTCTTTAGTTCTTGAAATAGCTGGTTCTTTGTTTCCAACTTGTCTAGCGTACATTTGTATTCAGCTTGTGAGGTTATACTTTTTATACAGCCCTTTAAACATGTAGTAAGTCTTAAGCAGTCAAAAACTTCATAAGGCCAGATTTGACTTGAAGACAGCACATTCCTTTAATACGTGACGAAACTCCTTATAATATTTGCATCCACATGACTATACAATAATGGCTTTACCTAGCCAGTCCAGAAACAAGTCTAGTCAGTCGATTAAAGGCACGATGTCTTTGACATACCTGAAAAGTGAATTCACTAGGCCGAGGTTGAAGCAATCCACTACACACAGCACCAGCACATCAAACCCCACCAGGCCCAAGCTTGCCGATAGAACTGGAATGTATTGAAACGGGACATGATAAGTGCACTCTTGCCTATGGTGTTGCACAACCAAAATCCACCGCTGCTCACCTTCCTTACCTTTTAAAATCAAGTTCTGCATTTTTTTTAGTCGACCAACCTCGACCATTACTTGTATTTGATTTGATAATATATACTCCCATCAGGCCCTTCGAAAGCTTAGATGAATCCCTGGCCATATCACAGCCTCAACATTATTTCATCATCATCATCGTTTTCCTTTGTTCCTTATTTACACAAATTTTTAGACAATTAAAAAACAAAATAACGAATTTTTTTGAAAAAAAATGCGACAACTTGATAGTTTTATGATATAGAAACTAAAAAAAAATATTCATTTTTATAAAACAAATAACTATTTATTACATAAAAGGTACAACTACAAAAAGACCAAATTATCCGCCTCTTGTCATAAAGTCCTCTGTTTTTGCTGCTCGAGTGAATTACCCTTGTGTCGCCTGCCTGGCGCCGTCTTTTGTCTCATTGTTGTACGGCGGTTCCTTTATTGCCTTTCATTGTCCCGCCTTATAATTACTTGTAAACTACGTTCGTAACATTTAGGGTACTTGCCATTGTCCAGTACTAGACATGTTTTAATTCGCCGGTCGTCCAACCTAACGATTACTTACATTTAAGTTCCTCGTGATGGGAGTGTGTGTGTAACGGTATTGCCTCCCCTGCTTTGCAGTAGTGGTCCAGCAGTGGCCAAAACTCAAGAGTATCTAATATGGGCTTCAAAGGTATCTACCTTCGCACAAGATTACTCTTGGCAGAGATGTAGATAGAAAGGTGATGACACTTCTATTACAAAGGGAGTCTTCACAAGATATTCAGAATAAGCGAGAACAATACTGCTTTGGCTGAGTATGTTAACTCTGTAATTCTGCCGACGCTTTTGTAAAAGAATTAAACACTTATTACTTTCAGCTCGTTTAAGCCCCCACCGCTGATTTACTCAGTGGAATTCTATTATTCTAGTATAGCTCTGTTTAGAGTGTGTGTAGTAATTTGACTGAGACAAACCTGCAGTAACTTTAAAATGATTAAATCGAAGTTAAATTAGTAACATTACAAATAACAAAATTTAATAATCACTTTAGGTTTTAACAGTTGGGAAATAATTTGAATAGTTATGGATCAAGAAAAGTTATCATCATGGTCTTTAAGGATCGTGAAGTGTTACAAGAAATTCAAGTGGCAGCATATATTTGAACTTAGCTGCCAATGATGGTTCTGCTCCTTCTTATGGGTTGGTTCTTTTCACTCTGCTCACGCTCGTCCCTGATCAAGGTTGTCGGGGGTAGCTCATTTCCCAGAAATGTCAAGGAGAGTCTACCACGTTGGTCCTTCGTCTTAAAGCTTAGGCCACTGTTCCCTTCTTGTTCCAGAGATAGTACTGTCTGCTGGTACCACCAATAACTATGGTAAAAGAATAGTGTGACGTGTAATGGAAAAAGAGTCTACAGTAAGCTGACAGCTTAGTGCCACCTAATAGCTGCCCTCTGATTTGCTAGCTAGAAACCATGTATCAATACCCACTGTCTATTTCTGCAGCTTACTCTCTTGTCCCGCCTCTTTATTTTAACACGAGCTAACGCAATGTTTACAAACTGCTGCGTGATCTGTCAGTCATAACAGGGAAGCAAATCAGGCTGTGTTTACCTCGTCCATTCATGCGAAGCTTATCTGTCAATCACAATACTTCTCAGACAGGCAAGCAGCTTTAAGAGACAAAACACAGACCCTTCGAAGTTCGTAATCAAGGGAAGTTAGAAACCCCTGGGCTCTTTGATCTTCAGAAGGGGCATTCTTACAGAGAAACCCGTTAGGGAACAGTAAGTCTTTTGGTGACGGTCGAACACCTCGACGAAGACCGACCGTAAAAGCCTTTTATCTTGATACGCATATATATATATATATATATATATATATATATATATATATATATATATATATATATATATATATATATATATATATATATATATATATATATATATATATATACTGTTTTCTTAACCCCATTGTCAGTGTCAGTCAGAATTCGGAAGTATCTAGCACGCAGCCTTAAACTATTTCCTTGTGTGGATTTGTTACTTGTTCTCATTGTGGTAAAGTGGGATGTTATAAATATTTATAGGGGACTTAGTGTACTGACTGAGATCAGCTGTGAAGGTATCTGTATCTAATAAGTGTGGTGTATTACAGATGACCTTACTTGCTACCACATTTATGCCTCAGTCAGAATTATTCTGGAATATTGTGATGACTACGTTAAATGTCTAGGGTTATGAAAATGATGAAGTGTAAGTCACAACAACAACAGACAGATAAACAATTTAATTTATTCTACAACACTTTACAACACTGTGACACTCACACACATATAACACTCTATAAGACTATCTTAAATGAGTCAAGTGATTAAGTTTAAAAATATACGTATTAATTCTTGTCAATAATGGATATCCTGATTCAACTACACAGTGAACCAGGAATCACAATCAAATGTAATTACAAGTATTATTTACACAGTTTATATATATGAACTTTGTATTGACATAGTTTATTATTATTATTCTATGTGTGTAATTTGTGCAGTAGTAATATGAGGTAATACTGGTTGTGTTCAAGCTTGGTTGTTGTTTTTCATCATGACTTCAAGTGTTTGATTATCGGGGAAATAGTATTGGGAAACTTTCACAGTTCCTGTCATTTGAACCAATTAATTGTCCCTCTGTGGTTAACAAAATGTCAGTTTTTGAGGGGGCACATAATGTTGAGCTACTCTGGCCACAGAAGCTTATCTTTCGTGATGGCGGCAGGAAAAGACTCCTCTGCTCAATTGCTTCACTGTGTTCTGGAGACACCTCACTGGTCGCTATCTGGACCCAGGAGTATGCTGTCAGCCTCTGGATTCAGCAAAACTCAGACCAGGTGCTGCTTCAATAACTAGGACCACAGTCCCTGAAACAAGAAGGTGGTACCTCCTACTTCAGATCTAATTTATAATCTATTTCTACACTGAACACAATACAGAACAAACACTGAGTTCAGAGCGGTAGGCCAACTGCTATCTTCATCTGAAACAATTTACACCAGTATTCTCCTTGTGGTGAATTAGTTGTTCTTATTGGTTTCAATATTATATTAATGGTATCTGGTGTGAGGTCAGCTATGCAAGTCCCTGAGGTTTATTAAATATAAATAAGTTTACAGGGTACCTGTCTGCTTCCACCACGACCTCACCCGATTATACATCTTCCCCTACTGAAGTGTATTGGTGTGTGTATGTTGTCTAGCAAGTGTCTAGGGTATATGCAATGTGATGAAAAGTATGAACAAGACAACAACTACACCTATTACTAATAAACAATGATTAAACAAGTTACTGAGTAAAGTTTGGAATGTAACTTATTTTTTTATAATTTATTTTCCTGTATCTAGTTATGCTTCTGACACAGGAATAATCAACTCAACATGATAATGAAATTATTTACAACTAATTATTTTACAACTGTCATTGAGTCGGTGTTAGCCCACAATTATTTATATGTTTCAAGCTGGGAAAATGTCAAGTATTTCTTGCTCCTAGAAAAGGGTACAAGTTTATTGAACGTTTTTGTTCCTCACTGTCCGATACACTAGCTTTTGTAAAAACTGAGAGAGTGGATTGTTTGTGATATCAATTTCCCAGACAAGTCTTATCTGAGGTCTCTGGAACCAGGCTGGTTGAAGTATGTATAAAACGCCAGTCTCCACTGCCAAGACACGATTCTGCTTCTATAGGTAAATCACTGGGTAGACACTCAGTAGTTAAGCCTCACTGCAGAACTTAGGGACAGGTGTTAGGTCACCTGGGCTCACTTTCACTCGTAGATGAAACTCTGGAACAATACAAATGTGTCCCACTCAGCATCTAATAATCTCTCTCTTTCATTATTCTAACATGGCAATATCATCAGACATCAGTATGGTAACTAAACAATTAGTTAACGTTCTCAATTTGGTTGGTACCCCTTTCTGGATAAATAACTTTCAAACCACCGTTTGACATTTTCCTTGATAAAGGAAACATTTTACATTAATACTATCAAATCATGTACAATCACGGTGACTTGCTGAAGAAGACGGCCAGTGATCTTCCTGGTCTTATGTCATAACACAACTTTTTCTTTTCATCATAAATATTTAATTTTCTTTTCTCCCCATATGGCCGAAAGCCTGTCTGGCTTTTCTATACCAGGTTAATACAGTTCCTAACAACGCTGTGAAACAACACAGAGTGATGTTGCCTTCCCTCCAGATAAATGTTTCCCTTTTAAGGTTCATACAAATTCAATAATGCATACATAATAATGATAAAAATGACAATATAAATGTTAATATAAAGGTTTCAATATTTACCGCATCAAAGAAATCTACACACTAAACAGTTGAATATTGCGGTATATGGCATAATCCAAATCGCTGCTTGTGCAGAATTAGCAACCAAGACAGTACTCTTGCCTTGTCTATAACAACTTCTTTAGTGTATAAATTTTAGTTAACAAGTGGCCCCGAATACCAACTACTAATTGGTTTTATACAACCGTTTAGTCTAGTACACTACAGCCAATCATAGACTGTTTAATGAATAGCGTTCCTTTTCAAATAAAACTGACCTCAAATATTCAAATTAAGGACTCCTTCCCCGTTTACTACACCTACCTACGTTTACCCCACCTACCTACGGGCGAAACTGAGAAAGATTTTCAAGTCTATCTGTCTTCTGTCCAATTTCTTTATTTCTTAATAGTTTTAAATACTCCTTATCGGACATTAACCTTAATTTTTCCTTTTATTTTAAACTACCTTATCGGACGTTAACCTTACGGCGCCACGTCACATTGCGTGTGTGTATATATATATCGTCTGCTAAAACCAGCGTGTGAATATATGTCCAGAACGCGGGTCGAGAAAAAGGGGGTCTTTCGAACGCCCGTCATGGTATTAATGTTAAACCGCGGCAAATCGTTTAGGCCCTTACTTCGGTATGCAAATTGAACGTGCTGTGGAATTTAGCGTTAGTCCTCACAGATTTCACTACACACCTCCTTTCCTAAAACATGCATTCACTGCAAGTTATTATCTGTGAGACAATTAGCGTAAACAAAGTACTATTCCCTAGGCTTTTCCTGCCCTTGTGTTTTCATGGATTTCTGCAGTGGGGTCATTCAAAGTAAGCACAACTTAAGAAAGCTGCCTCAGATCTCTGCAATCCAAGAATCTATTTCAGTTATGTTACTGAACAGCTGCAAGTGTTACTGCTTGTCTTAATGCTGCTTAGCAATCAGTATTCACCATTTCTCTTCTCTGAGTCTGCTCAACGACATGTCTCGAGAATATTAGATGTTCCTCAAATTGTACGTTATGAGGAGTTGATCTATATGGTGATATCTGAGTTGTGTAGGGGATCCAATAATTTCCTGATCAGCCTTAATAAACACTCGGACTATCCTCAATTCAAAAAGGCAACAATGGAGGCACTCTGCTCCTCCGAAATGTTCACAGCCAACAATTGGTCTGATCTCAGGCTTGATTGAATGTGGAAACACCCTTCTAATAATATTCTATACTGTGCCACTCAAATGGAGGCCATATTCACCAACTATATTCTCCGCCTACCGACAATTTGGTGAAATAAGATAATATGTGGGGAAATGAGTTTCTGCATCAGAAATCAATTCTCCCTTATCTTTGCTATAATATGTGTGGGTGATCTCCATCCAGGGTCCGATCAATACTTCCCCTTGGACGGTGTAGGGTCGGGTGACTACCAATGTCACCAGTGCCCTTTTCATGCTAAATTAATAGCCATATTGTGAAGCGCTGTGAGCATTTTCCGAATTGCTCACTCGTCCACTCCCCACTTTTCTTCTAACATTTTGTTTCGGGTTCAAATCTGGCGGATTATCTTCAATATTGATTTCAGCCAGTTCCCTAACTGCAGCTTCAAACTGAGCCGGGGTTGACTGGTCTGAGTTTCTATTTTCTCTGGATGTCCTTCTCAGAGTTGCTAATCTAAATATTTTCGGTGAAAACTGTTGGTGGGAAGGTGGATACCTATCCTCTATGTCAACCTTATTATTTCCCTTGTTATTTTTAAGCCCATATGTTTCAGAATGCTTGGCTGGCATCTGATTATGATTTTCCCAACTTGGGGAATGTACCTTGCTACATTTTTCACAGGCCCCCACAAATTGTGCAATATCAGCAGCTACTTGGGGCCAGTAATATTGTTCCGATGTCCTTTGACGTGTGGTTCCATTCCTCTGGTGTCCACCGTCGGGTACAACATGAGCTTGTGCCATCACTTTTTCCCTGTAGGGAATTGGCAATACCAACTGTCCCTGTTCTTTGGATCCTGCTCTAGCCTTCCTGAAGAGCAGTCCCTCCTTCAAATAAAATTGTCCTTTCTTAGGGTGTGCATGGCTTGTTGGCAATTTGTCAAAGCAAGGTTTTAATGTTTTATCCTTTGCCTGGGCCTTTCTCATCTGCTTATGAGAATAAACTAGTGGTGGTTCCTCCTCCGTTCTACTAGGGGTCGACCTAACCTGAAGCGTGGCCATTACCACAGGTTTTACCGGGCTTCCTAGAAAAACATATTTACTTCCTAACACCAGCGGGTAATTAGGGTCGTCACACACGGCTGCTCTGATCACTCCTTCCACGTACCTTGTCTCTACATTGATCTTGGCTACTGGAAGTGTCATGGTGTCTATTCCCTTTACGGCCCCTTGTAGCTCCACTTTCTCTGTGGTGTACTGTTCAGGGTGCACTAGGGTTGCACTCACAACTGAGTCATATTCTAAACCTGAATCGTAAAGGCACCTAACCTTGGCACCATTACATGTCACTTCTTCACAGATGGGGGGATGTTGAAGATTAATATGATTCTCTGTCAGTTTCTTCCTCCCCTTGTCCACTGTTATCATGCATGCCGCGTGATATGGAGGAACTTTCCTACCACAGTCAATAGTATTATGATTATTCATCCTACAAACTTTACAATATTTCCCTTCTGGTTTGTAGGGTCTCCTTTCTCTGAAATGCGAGTTTCTATCTCGTTGGTCAAACTTGGCTTTATCATAATAGGCTTTACCCTTATTAAATTTATCTCTGTGCTCAAATTTAGGTTGATTTTGGTTTTGTGGAGCTTTATTATGGTCTATAGGCTTCTTCTTTAAACTTGCTATCTCAGACTGGGCTGCCTGATATCTCTCAGCCACATTTAAGATCTCCCCCAGCCTCTCAGCACCCTGTTCCGTGAGAAATTTTCTCAGGTCTGGAGCCATGGACTCTCTTAACTGCTCAGTCATAATCATTTCCTTTAAATCTTGGGTTTTCCCCAGAGCAGTCCATTTCTCCAGGTATGTCTCCAGGCGAGCAGAGAACTGGTGGTAATTCTCTCCAGTCAACAGTTTGGCATCCCTAAATTTCTTTCTGTAAAATTCACTGTTTTTCTCATATCTAACTAGAAGAGCTTGCTTAAGAATGTCGTAGTCATCCTGATCATCCTTGCTCAGTTTGGCGAAGACCTCATAAGAGGTTCCCCTAAGCCCCTGAGATACCTTCATACTCCATCTCTCTTTCTCTAGCCCATACATAGTAGCTAATGCCTCAAATCTAGAGAGGAATGATTCAATATCATCCTCTTTTTCTACAAATGGGTCCAACTGGAACCCCATGGCTGATGTTGAGGCGACCTGGCTTGCAGCAGAGTCGGAGGTGGATGAGCTACTTCCATTATCAGGAGCATGGCCTTGTAACTCCAACTCCCTTAGTCGCAACTCATGTTCCCTTTGTAACCGTTTCTCTTCTTTCTCAGCCTCCATCTGTAATCTCTTCTCCTCTTTGGCAGCCTCCAACCTCTTTTCTTCTTTCCTGGCCTCAGCCTCAAGCTTCTTCTCCTCCAACTGCAGCCTCTTGATCTCAGCCTCCCTATCAGCCTCTAATTTCTTAAGCTCCCTAGCATCCTCTAACATAATTCTCTTCTCCTCAGCTAATCTCTTATCTTCCCTTTCCATATACTTATCGCACTCTGATGTCACATACTGAATCAGAGCTTGCCCATCTAAATTCATTTCCTTTGCAGTCTGCACAGCAGCAGATCTGTATTTAGCCATATCCGCCATTTTATAGTTAACAATATGAAATACTATCCACTACCTTAACTAATTAACCAACTCTAAACACAAGACAAAGGGCAATGATATCTCAAACCACTCTCAGATTATTTTTACTATTATATTTTACAAATACTGGGACTAGTGACTCACTTAATGTAGAGTACTAAGAACCTTTAAATCCCGGAAGAGCGTCCCAATTAATGTGGTGAATTAGTTGTTCTTATTGGTTTCAATATTATATTAATGGTATCTGGTGTGAGGTCAGCTATGCAAGTCCCTGAGGTTTATTAAATATAAATAAGTTTACAGGGTACCTGTCTGCTTCCACCACGACCTCACCCGATTATACATCTTCCCCTACTGAAGTGTATTGGTGTGTGTATGTTGTCTAGCAAGTGTCTAGGGTATATGCAATGTGATGAAAAGTATGAACAAGACAACAACTACACCTATTACTAATAAACAATGATTAAACAAGTTACTGAGTAAAGTTTGGAATGTAACTTATTTTTTTATAATTTATTTTCCTGTATCTAGTTATGCTTCTGACACAGGAATAATCAACTCAACATGATAATGAAATTATTTACAACTAATTATTTTACAACTGTCATTGCGTCGGTGTTAGCCCACAATTATTTATATGTTTCAAGCTGGGAAAATGTCAAGTATTTCTTGCTCCTAGAAAAGGGTACAAGTTTATTGAACGTTTTTGTTCCTCACTGTCCGATACACTAGCTTTTGTAAAAACCGAGAGAGTGGATTGTTTGTGATATCAATTTCCCAGACAAGTCTTATCTGAGGTCTCTGGAACCAGGCTGGTTGAAGTATGTATAAAACGCCAGTCTCCACTGCCAAGACACGATTCTGCTTCTATAGGTAAATCACTGGGTAGACACTCAGTAGTTAAGCCTCACTGCAGAACTTAGGGACAGGTGTTAGGTCACCTGGGCTCACTTTCACTCGTAGATGAAACTCTGGAACAATACAAATGTGTCCCACTCAGCATCTAATAATCTCTCTCTTTCATTATTCTAACATGGCAATATCATCAGACATCAGTATGGTAACTAAACAATTAGTTAACGTTCTCAATTTGGTTGGTACCCCCTTTCTGGATAAATAACTTTCAAACCACCGTTTGACATTTTCCTTGATAAAGGAAACATTTTACATTAATACTATCAAGTCATGTACAATCACGGTGACTTGCTGAAGAAGACGGCCAGTGATCTTCCTGGTCTTATGTCATAACACAACTTTTTCTTTTCATCATAAATATTTAATTTTCTTTTCTCCCCATATGGCCGAAAGCCTGTCTGGCTTTTCTATACCAGGTTAATACAGTTCCTAACAACGCTGTGAAACAACACAGAGTGATGTTGCCTTCCCTCCAGATAAATGTTTCCCCTTTAAGGTTCATACAAATTCAATAATGCATACATAATAATGATAAAAATGACAATATAAATGTTAATATAAAGGTTTCAATATTTACCGCATCAAAGAAATCTGCACACTAAACAGTTGAATATTGCGGTATATGGCATAATCCAAATCGCTGCTTGTGCAGAATTAGCAACCAAGACAGTACTCTTGCCTTGTCTATAACAACTTCTTTAGTGTATAAATTTTAGTTAACAAGTGGCCCCGAATACCAACTACTAATTGGTTTTATACAACCGTTTAGTCTAGTACACTACAGCCAATCATAGACTGTTTAATGAATAGCGTTCCTTTTCAAATAAAACTGACCTCAAATATTCAAATTAAGGACTCCTTCCCCGTTTACTACACCTACCTACGTTTACCCCACCTACCTACGGGCGAAACTGAGAAAGATTTTCAAGTCTATCTGTCTTCTGTCCAACTTCTTTATTTCTTAATAGTTTTAAATACTCCTTATCGGACATTAACCTTAATTATTCCTTTTATTTTAAACTACCTTATCGGACGTTAACCTTACGGCGCCACGTCACATTGCGTGTGTGTATATATATCGTCTGCTAAAACCAGCGTGTGAATATATGTCCAGAACGCGGGTCGAGAAAAAGGGGGTCTTTCGAACGCCCGTCATGGTATTAATGTTAAACCGCGGCAAATCGTTTAGGCCCTTACTTCGGTATGCAAATTGAACGTGCTGTGGAATTTAGCGTTAGTCCTCACAGATTTCACTACATTCCTCCTAAATGGTTACTACGCCTCTGCAATTCCAGCCTTAGTTCCTTCTAGTCAATAAGATAGGTGTCAGTGTACTGTTTGGCAATTCCATGCAGTTTTACTTTTCTCCGACACCTCCTGTTCAGGTTGGAGCAATATTTAGGCCTTGCCTCATGTTTGCTACCGAACCACACACATATACAGACATAAATTATCAATTTACATTCAATTTTCATTAAAAGATATTGAATATATCAAGCTTACCACAATTCATGGAAATATTACACAGATACGTTGACTGGCGATGAATAATGGCACAAATTATGGCACAAATTCCTATCCGCCTCTGTCCCAGGCTTTTATTTAGAAAAATATGATCTGGCTCTCAACGCACTGTTTCTTAGTAAGTTTATTTTAACATGTGGCACTGAACTGACGCTCCTAATTGCCTATATTTGCGGGTCTAACCAATCGGGCCATGTTTACACAGCTTTTCAAAAAAAGTACTCCTACTCACGTTTCCCTAACAACAAAGAATTAGTACTTATAGTCCGACTAATCGTGTTTAGCCTTACATTTATTTCTATCCAATCAAATAGGATTTTACATGGTGGCCCATTTCCCGTAAAATAGTGGGTTCAAAACATGCCACTGTGCGATTATTTTTTTGTGTTGTCTAACACCCTCACTATTTTCTTTTGGCTATAATTTGTTAATTCCTAGACTATTTGCGTAACACTTAACATATTCTTTGTCAGCAAGTCCTAAGGAACCCAATTATATAAATTTAAGGGAGATAGGTGGCTGCGTTCAAAATATGCATTTTCTTCTACCTCCTGTTCACTTCGATACGATGTGGTGTCTGGGTACTGTCAGGCTTTCAAACGTAAACCAGTATAATGTCATGTTTCCCAATAAGCATTTTTCAGGTTTTTAAACCCAACTCTCGTATGGGTAGTGTTTTTTATCACTGTCCATTTGAAAAAAGTATTGCTTCTGGCCTTTCGCTTGGGGAGGGTGGCATTAATTGTATATCGCGAGACGCGTGTTAGGGTTGCATGCGTTCCTGCTTTCAGCCCTCACTCTCTCTTTCTATCCTAAGTCCATCTGTCCTTTCGTTTATGTTAACGTAGTGTAATTAATGCTAGTATTAATTTAGGTCATTAATCAGCTTGCGTATCTCAAGGTTTTCTTAGAAATGCAGTACACGTTTTATTGTAGAAAGCGTGTAGTGATGCAGTACTCTTTACTATCAACGTGAAACGTTACAATTTGCAGACGAAGTAGAAAACAAGGGTTTTTATTGTTCAACTAGCATGACGTTCTATTAACACAGGCGTACGCTATTGGAAAGCACGGGTCTTTAACCATTTCTCTTTCCTTTTATTGAATTTATGTGTTAGGCTTTATATTTACCTTTTAATTTATATATGTGGATTTAGAATGTTTCACGACACTCATGGAGATTTTATTTCTGAATTTTCTGGTAAACATCGATTTCAATCTTACTTTGCAGAGGATCTGGACACACTAGCAGTAGGTCATGAACAGCCTTACTGAAGCCCTGCCAGAATCTTGAAAAGTACTTACACCGAGTATCACGTTGAGATACTGACGAATATGAGCCAGAATTGGCTGTGGCAAACGCTTCACCCTGGAAGGTAGCAAATATATTATAACAATCAACTATTCCCGCAATATGGGACTCAGAGATCAGAACAACGTCTGTCTTGTAAAGCCGGCATCTTGTCTCTCTCTGTGTGACGCGTAAGCGCTCTCTGTGGCAACCAACGAATATATCGCACCAAATTTGTGCTCTTTGGTGCATAATAAATTTAAGCTATTATCATATACATAGATGCGTACCTAAGTTTTTCTAACATAGTTAGATTTTGGTATCTGGTAATCTCGCATCATAAATGGTTGTGCGAAAATGGACGTAACAGTAACGCGTAGCGATTTCCATCCAGATATTCTAGTAAAATGTTAAATCACGCCACTCGTATAGACAGTAAACTGATAGTGTAGGATAGAATACAACGTTATATTTCATTTGTGCATATTTGTTATAGTGTCTACTATTTTAATCATATACGACAAAGCCAACAGATGCCGACAATTAATAACTATTTAATGACAGGTGATCATTGTTTAGGTAGCGCATATGGAGAGATTAAATAATAATTTCATTGTATGCTGACGCCGGCGAGCAGGGGCGGGCGAGCTAACATAACTCAGACCCGTCTGAACTCAGCCACCAGCGGAATTTGTTAACTGATAGGAGTAAGGAAACACCGTGTGCCTTTTAAATTTAATCAGGACTGACGGAGTGGAGAAAAGATCGTCTTGTCCCCGTCTGTGTATGTAGATATCTTCTTCTTCTTCGTTCACCCTCAGATGTCAACTTGAATAAGTTCAAAGAAAGCGGTGGTCAGCCTGAGGCTGTTGATATCTCCGTAGATCTTCTCCAGGAATGGTACTGGTGATGGCCATATGCGTCTTCTCCGCTCCTCATATGTTGGGCACCTCTGAAGCAGGTGTTCGGCAGTCATTTTACCAGTGCCACAGTCACACTCATCCGTAGTTCCTATCTTTAATTTGTTGAACAGATGGTATCTCAATCTGTTATGACCAGTGCGAAGTCTGAAGATTACCACTTGTTCACTTCTGCTGAGCTGGTAATACGGATCAGTATGTAGATATAGGATTAGCATATTTTTTTTTTATATAAATGTTTCTTGTATTCTTCGCAGACCTGATCACAAGAGCTGCCAGCGGTCTTTTTTTTCTTTTTTTTCTTGTTCTTTTTTTGGATTTGTTATTTTCTCCTTTTCTTGGCTGTGCGTCACCTATTTCATTTGTGAACGGGCACACGCCAGAAAGTATTGGAGGACAATAAATTTGGTTTTTGAATAACTGGGCTAACAAAACCCAGAGATATACTATATAATATATATTTTTTTACCAGCCACAAGTTGACCGATAGAAGAACCATCATCATCATATGAACATTAATTTTTAGCAACCAGATGTTTTCCAATACTGGAAGTATTTTTCAGTTGGGGATGGACTGGGGCCAACTTGGATCTGCGACAACTGGAGTGACAGAATATTAAATGAAAATAGATAATATATTCAAGGAGTAATTCTATTACCAAGGGATATTACAGACCTACCATGCCAGGCAATTAGGTAAGAGTGTGAGAGTGGCCACTGTTTGCAAGAGTGTGCGAGTATTTTCTTGTTTGAGGAAAAACTATCCATATAAATGATTTGTCTAAAAGTTTGTTTATATTACTGGGTCTCATAGAGTACTAATACTGTTCATTCTGTAACAGAGTGCTAACCTTCAACCTTTGGGTTAATAATTTTAGGGTTCTTTTCTCCATTTGGGGAGGGTGCACGTTTTTCTACTTTATTTCAAATGCATGTAAATGACTTTTTGATTTTTTCCTTTGGATATTTTGATGTTGTCGAGTTTTAATGATAATAAACTACAAAGAAACTTACCTTTGTGTGTTGGTCAGACCCATACTCATTTATCCGTAGTTTTTTTCATGTTTATGTGTCTTGTTGTCACATAGCTGTGTGTGTGTAGAGAAGCTTATCTATTCTTGATAGGGAGATAAAAGCTGTCTTGCAATAAAGTACAGTCGTACGGTTAGGCTGGAAGAGATTACCTAATCACTCCAGAGACAGATCTTTTATTTTTCTCAATTCTACCACCTGTGAAAAATCTTTCTGTACCTTCTCGCGTATCTGTCGACATCCACTCTATATACTCAGACGGGCCAAATAAAACAATTAACCTTCCGTACGACAAATAGAACGAAACGCTCTTCTGAGTATAGCGTTTTCCACCCCACAGTTATGGGTTCCTATCTTCCCATACCACCATCCCAATTACTCAGACTTTACCCTCGATGAGAATTAAATTTAATCCCTCTGGATAAAATTTCTTTTACATTTAAATAGAATAGCTTTAGCTTTACGTGACATTTAAATTAAGAGGTTAATAATACAGATAGTGTCTGTTTACATATACATCTCCACTGATTGAAAAGTGTTCACAATATAAATTGAATATGTTTTCATTTATGTTTTACACTGATTGAAAAGTTTGAAACTTCCATTACTTTAAAATGAATATTTTCACATAGACATTCACACTGGTTTAAATCTTGAAAACTTACATTAACGAAGTGAATATGTTTAATGGGACATTTACACTGCTTTGAAAATGTAAGTATTATACTTAGAATGTACAACGTTTCTTTCATCTTTCCCTCCCTGCTCCATAGGGAACCTGGAACTACTTTATGCTTTTAGTTCTCTTTACGAAACTAGCAATAAAGCAATCGCTAGCCCATGCAGTGGTGGTTCATGAATCATCATTCTATACGCTGAGGTTGCCAGCTTCAATTGACTGTGACATCCACTAGCGAGTTTCAATTATTAAAATTCACATGGTAATATATATATGTTAGTTCACATGTTAGTAATAAAATATTGTCGTGGTTGAGTTAAAGTGTTAGAGTATTTGTCGAGTTAGACAATTATAGTGAAATCGACAATGAGAGTGGACTGGCAGAATTATAGACAACACACAGATAATGTGTAAATAGGGCGAACTTGAGACAACCTTGCAGAGGATTCATTAAAGCTATCTCTCTTTCCAAGCCTCAACACACTTATAGAGTCTCAAGCACCACCCGCTCTCTCTCCTTTCTCTGGTCAAAAATAGAGACGATAGTAAGAGCTTGTAATATTAAGTATGGATGAAGGGTCATGAACAGAGCGTTAATAAATAAGTAAAATTTATTAAAGGTTCTTGACAGAAGAAAATATATGAAAATAATGTATATCAGCACAACAACATAAGAAAAGGCATCAGTATTCACATAAAGTTAACAAGTATCCAATTGAACACCCACAGACACACAAACCACCAACATAAAAAAAACCCTGCTGCAGAACACCGAGAAAATAAATAAACAAAGTTCCCAATCCTTCAGCTTTTGGGGAACAACATTCAATAACTACTGTTAGTGTCTTTATATGTATATATCCTTCTATATGTGATGAAATACACTGATAAATCCACGGTAGGCGCTATCCATGCACCGTTGGTTACACCCTAATAACGAGATAGATTGTAGATTACTCTGTCTATATTTGGCTGACCGCTAATACGTGCGGGGTTTTGAATGACCAGAAAACACACACAAGACGAGGTCAATTTAGGACAAATGGTCGATTGCGCTATTATCCAGGCGCGTGAAATTAGGCCTGCGTACTTGATGTTAAATCCGGTTTGGCTGGCTTGAACTTTTTTTGTGACTGAGTGCTCCGTTTAAGCACACAGTCTGGTGTTTTCAATTCTGCTGAAGACGCTGCGCTGATAGATATGCTGGAAGTCACAATGCTCTGACTGGTAATCAAGAGGCGAGTAGGAAACCACTACTGCCAACTGCGCATTCAGATTTGCTTTGGCTCGTTACACACTGCATGAGCTAATTTCCCATTAAAGGGATGGCGTTGAAAGGGGTTTCTTCGGGTATAGGTGACAACTCGTGGTGCTAATTGCTTTCAGGAACCGTGAGATCGATAAGAATATTACGTTCGTCGCCTGACTGGAATCCTGCAGTAGCAATGGGGTGCCCTGAAACTAAGACCCAAAAGAACTAACCTTTACATCAAGCAAACAATAAAATTACAATAACGTTATAATAAACAGTTATGCTCCACTATGGGATTTTTAAAATTATTGTTATCATTGCTGTGATAGTCTCGGGCTGTCTTTATCTATATGAGTCGCCCTCCTGTTACTTCCACTCTATCAATTATCAGCATGCGCCCGCATAGGCTAATATATCTTGTACATACATGTACCTGTCAGCAAAATCTACTCCATCCTCTTCCAACTCAACATACGGGAACCTAACCCTGTAGTTCCAGCTGAGTGGATATGCTATTCATCTTTCCACATTAAGTGAATTTACATAAAAATACAGCATTAGACATTACATTTTAAATGGTATGCGCCCCTTGGGGTCGATACTCAAAGAGGAACAAGTAATAACCTCCCCAAAAATTGAATACATGGAAAATGCAATGTTATTGCTGTAATAATACAGTTGTGACTTAAACATAAGGTATAATTATATCTCTGGCTTTTGGCTGCTTTCTGGATTGCAGTGAAAGTTCTAAACTCGTGTCTAACTACACAAGTAGGCATATACTAATTCCACACAACCACTAGACGTTTCTCTGAGAAAGTAATAAGGGACTACCTCTTTTAATTCAAGTGTTATAGCGCACGCACATCACTAGTCTGTTTTAAGTGAATAACTCACACCACTGACGTTTCCTTAAGTAAGGACAGCTTTTAGCCTACTCTTAACCCATGGTAAGCACTGAACAGACGGTAAGGTTATTCGCCTAGTAAGTATCTGTTATCGTAAGTTTACCATTAACCCATTGTAAACAGTAACATCTAGGAGACACCTAACTGCTTAAGCACCAATTAACTTAGGCGGTGACGGCTCTACATTATCACTGAATTAATTACCGGGGAGAAATTACCTAAAATAATTCAAGTCACGCTATTATTAGTTATATAAAGCTAATATGAATTATACATATTATAAATATTACAAGATATGTCAACTTACCCCGAGATGACGAGAATAGGCAACACAATCTAGTTTTGTTGTGCCCACATCTGCCTTAGTCTCATTTAGTCATCTACGCGCAGGAAAATTTACGAGTGTGCTTGACTGAGTAAAATTATCTAGATTTATAATCTACCAGAGTCGATAACTTCGCCCACCTGGCATCGCATGTTCTCACGGATGTTCGGCGTAACGTAATCTTGAGTAAGACAAATGTGATTCTAGAGTTTACATCAAAGACAACAACCGCGAGAAAAGTTCGTAGATATGACATACTATTATTCCACGAGCGACCTGCGGCGATCAAGGGCCACAACAAAATCTCTCAGAACGAACGTGACTTTATCTCCCCTTTGCTCTCGCTACCGACTGTAGAAGGCTAGCGGTTTGCTTCATCAAAGAAACTTCCTCGCTCGAGATCAATCGCTGTTACGATCTACCAGCGATCTACCCTAGTCAGACGAACCCCAGGTGCAGCTTAGGTAATATTATCGTAAGCTGACCACTGATGGCCAAGTGTTGAATTTATAATGAAGGCCAGAACGAAATAAAACCGCAGGGTGGAGTCTGAGAGGGGAATAATGGGCTACGTAGGTAAAAAAAATCGAGGAAACCAGAAACATTAAGAGAGTAAGAAAAATGGGACATGTTGGTAAAATAAAATTTCAGTCATTCGTGACAAATATGACATGTAAATCACAACTTACGCCATTCCTGGCTCACATACTTTTTGCTCAGATGAATACAAGAGACTTGAATCGGCCTCTTACACGCGTCTGGGGTGTCGTTAATTTAATAAGTTCCCTCTCAGACTTCGTGTGTGGTCTTTCAGTTTCCTCAGTCCCGGTTTCCTTATTATTTAAAATGTTAGAGATTTCCTAGGCTATATTGTAAGTCCTGATAAATACTCTTTAAAAGGTGTCCGGTATTTTAAGATTATATTCCCACGTTTGTTATGAGCTATAAAAAAAAACTCCAATCATATTCATTGTATGTGTTAATGTTAATCTGCCTATAGCCAACAAATCTGGGCAGCAAATGTGATTATTATCACCTACGGGGAGTGTCGAATAAAATCAAATATCTGCCGGAGAGAAACAAAGATCGATAGGGACCGCCCCGTTTTGTCACAGAGGGGGATACTGGAGCGGTTGATATGAAATAAAGGTTTTAAAGGGACGAATAGAGGGGCTATCGCCCCGTCGCCACCCCCTTGGATACGGCAATGCCCTCCATCCCGTGACGTGAGGCCCAGGCCTGATTGCCACGCGCGTTTTCCCTTTCCCCCTCCCTCCTAGGGCATGATCACAGATACTGACGAACTCATTAAAAAGAAAAAAAAATGTTGCTATTAAAAAAAACAAAAAAATTTTTTTTTTTGCTGTAAAATAAAATAAAAAATAGAGATTGTATCTTCAAGCAGCAACATTATTCCTGCATTTAAGAAAGAAAAAAACTTTCGATTTTTCATTCTCTCACCTTTACCAGCCCCACATAGAGATTGACTGTTTAACTAACCGCTGATTTTGTCTTATCCATCCTGGCAGGCTTCCTCCACTCCGCCTACACGTTTGGCATCGAGAGTCACATCAGCCAGTCCAACATCAACGGAGCGCTGGTTCCCCCCGCGGCGCTGCTCAGCATCATACAGAAAGGATTACAATACACAGAGTCGGAAATTAGCATTGGCGAGGTCAGTTGAGCCTTTTTACTTTAACGTGAGGAAGATCCCCAGAACGGCGCGGCTGTGTGGAAATGAGGTTTATTTTTTACTTGTTTACCCGTTATAATGAAAGGTATATATTTCTGCCAAAATTGTTATGAAAATCTTTAATGCACTTTGGTTTTTTTTTTCTTTTAAGCAAACTTTAAAAAAAAAAATTGGATTGAAAACCAGAAAAGGGGGGATGGGGGGGGGGGGGGGGGGCGGGGTGGGGGGGGGGGTGGGGGGGGGGGTGGGGGGGGGGGAAGGGGGGGGGGGGGGGTGGGTGGGGGGGGGTCAGGGGGGGGGGGGGGGGGGGGGGAGGGGGGGTGGGGGGGGGGGAGGGGGGGGGGGGGGGGGGGGGGGGGGGGGGGGGGGGGGGGGGGGGGGTTGTAAAATGTATAAAGAAATGGGTAATGTGCTTGGCATACTCCGCTTAGAAAACGTGCCTCTTTGAAATATGGGAAGGGGGGGTATTTTTACCGAGAACCATGGATTTTGGTGACAAGTGAGACGGCTCTGTTTCCGCACACTGTCACATTCCTGGCTTGAGGTCTTTTTCTCACTCTCCTCCTCCTCTGTCACTCTATCTCTCTTTATCTGCGTGTGTGTTTAGGTAGCAGAATGGCATATTTGTTTATAATGTGATGTCACGTGTCCTTTGTCCCTGGCGGGTTGGTGGGCGACCAGCGTTCTTCTTTTACAGCACGAGCAGAATTTACCGATACCTTGTAACAAATGGGGAGGTAGAGGGGAGGTAATAGGTCTTGTAGCAAATGGGTAGAGTGGGGGGGGGGGGGTTAAGGTAATACGTCTTGTAGCAAATGGGGAGAGGGGGGGGGGGGGGGGGGGGGGGGGGGGAGGTGGGGAGGGGGAAGGGAGGGGGGGGGGGGGGGGGGGGGGGGGGGCGTAGGTAATACGTCTTGTAGCAAATGGGTAGAGTGGGAGGAAGGTGATACGTCTTGTAGCAAATGGGTAGAGTGGGGGGTAGGTAATACGTCTTGTAGCAAATGGGTAGAGTGGGGGGAGGGTAATACGTCTTGTAGCAAATGTAGCAAATGGGTAGAGTGGGGGAAAGGTGATACGTCTTGTAGCAAATGGTTAGAGTGGGGGGTAGGTAATACGTCTTGTAGCAAATGGGTAGAGTGGGGGGGTAGGTAATACGTCTTGTAGCAAATTGGTAGGGTGGGGGGTAGGTAATACGTCTTGTAGCAAATGGGTAGAGTGGGGGGTAGGTGATACGTCTTGTAGCAAATGGGTAGAGTGGGGGGAAGATGATACGTCTTGTAGCAAATGGGTAGAGTGGGGGGTAGGTAATACGTCTTGTAGCAAATGGGTAGGGAGAGGGTAGGTAATACATCTGTCGTAGATTTCCGATAGGAGAATTAAGACTAGGTTTGGTCCCTTCTGAATAGGTTTGAATAGGTGATAGACTCAGTGAGAGTTAGTGAAAGGTAATAGAATTTCCACACACGTGAGATGATAGATTTTGATATAGTATAATATAATAAACAGAATCTGTACTGGTTAAAACTTACATTTAAACTTGCAAGCAGAGAGCTTTGCTTATCATTTAAACTTCCCGTGACGTAAGTTATATTTAAAAATCAGCAATCCTCATAAATTAAGAACACGTGCGTATTCTGTCACCATTCATGAGGCTGGATTCTAGAGTTTATACGTTAGTTTAGAAAAATACACTCGACTGAGTATTAGCAGTTAAATTAAATTCATAAATAGCTACAATTGCCGTTATAAGCTAGAAATTAAATTTTTTTTAGTCTGCTTTCCACTGAATGCTTCCCTAGAAAATATAATAGCCTACCACTTTATTTCTCTTCTGCGCTAAAGAAATAGATTTAAATGAATTAAGCGATTTAACACTTTAACACTCACAAAATCTATATATCTATCATATTAATTACCTCAACCACAGAATTACAGGTAGTCGCACAACTTAAGAATAAAAATGCTGAAAACATAGTACAGTGGACAAATGGTCTTGCAATGTTACATGGGCACTCATGTAGAATAATGGTATAATGGACTGTCAATAGCCAAGCACTCAGTATCGCCCATACATATATCATCTGACGTCACTGACTGAGCACGTCAGCTTGTAAACAATATTTCAGATGACTTCTAAACCTAATCTCGTTTAGCAACGATTCTTCAACATAATGTTCAGCACATATTTTTCCATATAATAATATTGAACCACTAACAATGGGTTCTCATGTGTAGCAGTGATCTCTGGACTGATCAAGCGATAATACGGGCATCCCTTTTCTCTTCTTGAAAGTCCTACATGTTTTGGTTCCAAGATGGCTCCACTCGTGAACTGTCACTCACGTTTGAATACAGATAATGAATCTGTTCTAAAGTTAGTCATTCATACAACATTTCGTTGCTCTGTAGATTTGGTCATGAACAATAGACTGCATTCTACAGAATATAGTGCTGCTAGGAATCGAAGTCGTTTTTCATCGAGTCAAATATATTCTCTTAAACATTCAAATCGTAATTATCGACAATGGTGGCTTCGATCGAGAGTTCATAAGAGTATCTTTGATTACCTTGGTAGAGGGAATATGAAACTGCCATTCCTTGGCAAGATGAATAAACACTGGGGTAAAGCATACACGATAGGTCTAGACGACTATCACTTTCCCCAAAACCACTGAGATCACTTTTTCAAGGCATCAAGCCGACATAGCAAAACACACACAGTCCCTATCAGGACGAAGCCAAATCACCCCACTCAAGCGACACATCCGCCGAATAGCCTTTGACCTCTCTAGAGACAACAGAACATATAGTTCGACTTAGATATGTAAAGATATACAGATATAAGACAGACTTGTCCTACTCAGACAAACAATACACATAAATTCAGGCCATAGATATTCTGAAGCAAGAACAATCTATTATTACCCAAACAACGAATAAATCGCAGTAAAATGTATTTATCCGCGGAGTTCAAGGGAAGTAACTCAATAATGACTTTCCCTTAAGCACTAAAAAATTACCTATGTATAATATTGTAAGATATCAAAGACTGCACGTAACAGTCTTACCACACCTCCCGGGAAAAAAAAAAATGTAACATTTTTTTTTTTTGAAATACATCTAGGAGCAACGTACAATAGGCTCACAGCGCATGCATAATGCGCAGATGAAAATATCAGGAATACCTATAACGCCTAATATGAGGCTAAGTCGACTTATGGAGCGACTGGTGAGAATGTGTCTCATAAACTGAGAGAAATTATTTCTCTACAAGTATATTTTTCCAGGAAGGTGTCATCAAAGTATAATACAATTCTGGCAATTACACAATGCCTAAAAAATTCATATCATCACTACGTATTAGATATCTTAAATTTATGATTTATGAAGAAAAAATCATCAAAGCACAGCGGTGAATAAACATACATGAACCGCTATGTAGTGATACAATCATTATATTATTAAATTACAAATGTGTATCTATCATGATATAGAAAAGGAACTACTATAGAACTAGACATATCAAGAAGTCTAAGCCCTAAAGCCCTATAGTATTATGTGGAATCATGTGGGCATCTTGACAGAATGTCTGCCATCACATTATCTGATCCACGAATAGCTCGCACAGAGAAATGAAAAGGTTGAAGAGCAATTGCATATCGAGTAGACCTCGAGCTCTTCAAATTCTTACTCTGTATAGCAGTAAGAGCTTTTTGGTCTGTTTCTACTATGAAATGTGCGCCTAGAAGGAATCTCTGTAGTTTGAGGATCGACCAAACCATAGCTAATAGCTCACGGTCTAAAACCGAATAATTCCTTTCTGCCGCATTAAGTTTTCTGGAAATATACATTACAGGATGCAGAGTTCCAGAGTACTCTTGCATTAGTGCCGCTCCAATCCCAGTGGATGAAGCGTCACTACGAAGAACGAATGTCTTATCTTTAGTGGGTAGCACTAAAATAGGTGGTGTTGAAAACAGTGTTTTAATCTTATCCAGAGAGCATTGGCATTCCTGAGACCAGTGGACCACATTAGGCGAACCTTTCTTTAGAAGTGTTGAGAGAGGTGCCATGATAGAGGATAGATTCTGAATGAATCTGCCATAAAATTGAATAAGACCTAACAGACTTCTCACCTTTTTTTTAGTCTTAGGGATTGAGATGTTAAGTATCTTACTAGTATTATGGTCCTCTGTCTTTAGGAAACCATGACCAACTCGGTGGCCTAGGAAAGAGATTTCGCTAAAACCGCAAAGTAGACAGCAATTCATCTAACCCTGAATAGTGATCTTCCCAAGTATCGCTGAAAAGACAGATGTCGTCTAGATATGCAATGACATCTGACCGATAAGATAGGATTCGGCGCATCATGCGTACGAACGTAGCTGGTGCGTTCATAAGACCGAAAGGCATAAAATTCCATTGGAACAAACCTCTAGGTGTTGAAAAAGCCGTGAGAGGTTTGGCGCGTTCAGATAAAGGAACTTGCCAAAATCCCTTAGACAAATCAAGTTTAGTGAAAAAATGAGATTTGGAGAGTCGAGTAAGTAGCTCTTCCAGTAAAGGCATAGGTTCGGCATCGAACTTCGTTACTTGATTCAATTTTCGATAGTCAACGCAAAGACGTATGTTATTGTCTTTTTTACGCACAATAACCATCGGCGAAGAATACGCAGAGGTGGATGGTTCGATTATTTTCAAATCTATCATCACATCCAACTCTTTCTCGACCTGTGCTTGGAAATGTATAGGTATAGGATAAGGTCTAACCCTAATAGGAGTATGGTCAGTTAGCACAATGTCATGTTGAATGACATTAGTTTGTCCAGGGATGTCAGTGAGTACATCCTGAAATGTTTGCAACATAGTTGAAACTTGTCGCTGTTCTCCTAGAGACAAATCAGGAGAGACAGTAACGTTCTTCCATGATTCACTGGAATGAAGTGGGATCATTGGAAGAGGAAGATTTACATCTGAAAAACTTGTTTCCTCATCCTGTATCACGGACAGTGATGAGTAATGACCATGTTGTACTGGAGAATTGTCCGTTGCTTGGAAAATGGGTTGCAAATAATCCGGACGTTCATGGAATTCAGTAAGCATATTGATGTGGAAGGTTTTATGCATCCCATCAATATCGACAATATAGTCGACATCGGAAATTTTCGATATTATATCGTACGGACCTTTCCAAGAAATAAGTAATCTGTTTTCCCTACAAGGTAGTAATACAAATGCTTTGTCACCAGGACAAAGTTGTCGTAAGCATCTCTTCTTATTGGCAAATTGCCTTGCCTTCTGTTTCGCAAATTCAGAAGAAGAAGTTGCTAATTTGCATGCTTCGATAATCTTTTGTCTCAACGCGATGACATATTCGTAGGATGACTTTGTGTCATCGTCAATATTGTCAGATGTTATGAGATCGTGAAGCACGACATAGGGCCACGCGGACGCGCGCCAAAGACGAGTTCAAAGGGAGAAAATCCCGTATGTTCATTGGGTACCTCTCTGTAAGCGAAGAGGGCCGCAGGTAAAACTCTGTCCCAGTCTTGAGGATGATCCTCAGTTAATCATTATTATCTTCCCCAGTAAGTTTTTAAGTGTTCTATTAAGGCGTTCGACCATACCATTAGACATTGGATGGTAGATACTACTTAAAGATCTATCTATCTGCAGGGTAGACATTACTTGAGACATGGTATCTGATATTAGTTGGGTGCCATGGTCTGACAATATCTCTCCGGGGAACCCCAGACGAGAAAATATAAGCCAAAGAGCATCTGCAATATCAGCAGTAGTAATGCTCTTCAGAGGAATAGCCTCTGGCCAACGTGTGCACATATCAACACACGGCAAGATAAACTGATGTCCTCTGGCAGACTTGATCTTAAATGGACCAATAATGTCTATGGCCATTTTTTGAAACGGGCCGAATAGGAATGTCCGCCGCCTGAATGGGTGCAGCATGCCGTGGGCCTTTGGATTTAAGTTCCTGACATACTTCAACAAGATCGCGACAAATAAAAATCCGTATGTCCTCACTTGTTTTACACCAGTATGGGCCAAAAGGAAAGACCGCAAAAGGCCAACTCTTGACTTAGTACGTTAAAAAAACCCATGTACCATGCACAAGTAAGTTGTCCATACCAGCA